>SKCR01024985.1:0-82212 GCA_019454045.1 Zanthoxylum bungeanum | reverse complement strand
TAGAACCCAAATCACTCTAAGCACCCTTAATCGTGAACCAAACCCCTCAGCATGAAGCAAGAACGACTAGCTATCTTACCTCTAGCAACCCGGTAGAAAGAAAATCTTAAACCGACCTACCTTTAAACCTTTCTGTGGCACCGGATCAGAGGGTGCCTTGATACAGCATATCTTACAGAGATAGACGAAAGAAAGAGACCGGATAAGATTTTATCTAGGGAACTTGTAAGGTAGAAAACCGAGAACTTATTCAGGAGTAAATTCATGAGAATTAAAGAGACAGGGTTTATAAAGAGCACTAGTATGGAAGTGTAAGTAAGATGTCATAATCTAAAATCTCAGCAAAGATAGGAAGTATGGATTTGGGAAACAAAAGTAAGAGGTCGGGTTAATATGGATAGAGGAATAGAAATAAATAAGTAATGGTGAATACCTGAAGTAATACAAATTAGAGACTTGGAATCAAGTGATAAAGGTAATAGCAAGACTAGTGGTAAGGGATATAGCATAGTGAAAACATGATAAAATAGAAGGCTAAAGAATTAACAGCCAGGTTCTTCTGTTAAAATGTCTTTTTATATTCCGTATAGGTAATACATCACCTAAGTAACCGAGATTGTTATAAGACAAAAGAGGTAAGGACTCAAGAACGATCTAAGAGATTTGAATGAACTCAGAAGTTAAAATAACAATAAGGAAATAAGGACCTCGAGTCATTCAAAACTTATATATGTTGTTACCTCAGCAGCGGATTTATTCAGGATAAAAATACTAAAGGTAGGGTTTGAGAAACTTTTGGCATAAAGAGTATAAAGAAAGATTGGTAAAAGAAAAGCAGTTCTCGTTAGTATAGTTGAACATAGGAAAAACCTATTGGGAATCTATTAAGGGATAAGTAGGAACTTATACCAGAACATTCATTTAGCAGAAAATCGATGAAGATTTAAAAGATACGAAGAGTGAATCATTTAAGACGTTTTACAAATTAAGGAAGTTGGAGTATATGAATAGCGTTATTCAAATAATCGTAATTATTTTAAAACCTGGGTATGGGGGGTTTGTAGAATAACTACACCGTAGGAAATGAGACTAAAGCTATCAATAAGATAAGTATGGATATGTTACGGACGAACTAGATTATGTGTTAAATCAGAAAGGTCGGTAGTAACTAGAAAGTTTGTGTAATATGTATAATCATAATGAACGTGGGAACACAACTATAAGATTGAGAGTATTCAAGGAGTGAATAAAGTATTAGTCGGAAATGATATAATTAATGAGGAATTAAGGAGTATAGCGAAAAACAGATGTTTGGATCTCGAACAAACAAGAAGTAACTCATGAATGGTTTTGGTAGTGCGAAGTATAAGAAGAATTAAGCCAATAATAGGATTGATCCTTGAACTTAATAATGGAAATTATCTTATTAATGGCGCAAGGAAACTCAAGGTCAGGTGACTCGTAAGTGAGGTAAGAGTCCAAAATAGATTAAAGGTTATAGAACCCAGGGATAAATCGAACTAGCCAAGGATTATTTTAAGGTAAGAAGATAGCTCTACAAGATTGTAGTAGATTTAAGGAAACAATAGAGTATCGGGATGAACAGTAGTATAAAGAGAATGAATCGAGGATCATAGGAAGAACTAAAATAGGATGCAAGAAGCAAATGGAAAAGAGACTTACAGTAGTCTTAAGTAGTGAAGGATACAGTAAAGGAATAAGTTGAGAATAAAATGATTATCATGCAGAGTAACAAAGGAATTCATTATATTTTTGAGGGTGTGTAAATGTAAGGGATAGCAAGATTAGACAAACTCAGAATGACTTATAAAAGGATAAGCTAGATGGATTAAAGATTCAAGAAAGTGGTCTTGAGGAATTTAAGTAAGTAAAGTTTTCAATAAAAATAGAGGAGTCAGAAGTCAAAAGACCCAGATAAGGATAAAGTTTTGGTTACCACTTAAAATGAGATAAGTAAGGATTATAGGAGGAAAATAGTACAAGGGCCTAAGATTGGGTATAGGATACTCATAGTAGATGATTGGGAACGATTCCTAGAAAAGCAAGCAAAACAAAATAAAAGAGCTAGTATGAGGGATGAGTCTTTATAACAAAAGAGTCTCATAGATAAGACAACCCAATTTGCAATAGTACTTAAAGGAAGATTAAGGTGTCTTCAAGACAGCAAAGATTAAGATTACCCCACCCTTTCGACCCTACGAAGGTGTTAACAAGAATGAAATCAAGCACAACGCTGAAACGTTTCAAGAGGAGTTGTAGATTTATGAAATTTGGCGACCATCGAGTAATGAAGGAAGAGGTTATGATTTATTGAAGGTACTGATATAGGATAAGGGCCATAAGATAAAGCACATAAGACAAAGAATTGAAATTTAAGACATAGTCCAAGACTAAGGAAAAGAGCACAATAATATTAAGAAAGATAAGAAGGGAATTGTGAAAGGTACCCAGCATTAGCTCTAATAGACCAAACCATTACGGGTTAGTGATGGTCTAGCCGATCGTGCATAGATTGGTAAGTTTACGACACAACATGAGAACGGAAGATTAAGTTAGTACATAATGGATATTTAATACATAAGTCAGAAGAATTGAAAAAAGGTAAAGAGTAAGAAAGCACGAAGTAAGGATAGAAGAAAGGAGTTGGTAAGTGTAATCAAGGAAGGGAATAATAACCAAGTATATGATGGAGATAATGTCCATGTTACTGAAAATTAATCCGAAAAATAAAACCCACTTGATAGTAAATACTAGCATGGATAATGCCATAATTATAAGTAAGAACAAACTACAAGGAATGTATAAGAAAATGATTGGGATATGAAGACTAGAACGACAAGATTATCTTAAGCAAGGAGTAGATGGTAGAGGTATATTTAGCTGTACTCTCTGAATAATAGTGGATAAATACAAAGTGTATCAATGAAAGAATAATCATTGAAATCCATAAGATGTGCTCTAAGGGTAAGGTATAAACAAGTAAACTTTTGGTGAAAATAAGGAAAAGATAACTAGAATACTAAAGTAAAAGATCAATAAGAAATTGAATAAGGTACCCAACCCAAGTTTAGAGGGAATTGAACCACTACGGGTTTGAAATGGTTTAATCTTGGTCGTGGGTGGCTTGGTAAGACTATATCATGGTAGAAGAATGTAAGGTTAAGTTAATATATCTTGGATATTGGAAAACATAACGCAGAAAATTGTCAAGTGGTGGTGTTGAATATTTAAGATTCTCAACGAAAAATGAGCATTTGGTTATGTTAAGAAACCATGAGGCCTAAAAGTAGATCTGTGAAGAAGAAACTTTATAAGCAAAGTTTAAGGAATAAGAGTGTTATGGTAAGTAGGGGCCGTATGTTTGTTTAAAGAAAACGTCCTAACCTGTTACAAGAACTTGAATATACTATAACACATGTAAAGATGTGTGATTGGTGACAAAGGAGTTAGTGAATTAGAAATGGTATTTTAAGGAGACCGATTTGATGATATTTCAAATCAATAGAAGAAAAGAAGTTATTATAACTGTTAAATTCGTCGTCTAATGGAGGATATGCAAAAGGTTAACAAAGAATCAGAATAGCATGGTATTGATGTAAAGATCTTAGTTGCCAATTAAGTAACTAGGAAAAGAGAGGTTATAAGGAAGGTAGTAACCGGGAATTCGGTAAAAATAATAATCATAAGATCTATAAAGCCACAAGATAAGGACCAAGAGATTCGAGGACGAATCCTATTTAAAAGGGGGAGAATTTGTAACGACCGGGGGTTATTATTCCTGAATGTGAGGAACTTGTTGCGAATAGGACAAAGGAATATGAAATAAACTATGAATTGGACTATAATAACATTGGGTTAAGGTTTGAAAACTATCGGTAAATTTCTCGAAGCCCCGAGAAGAAACTGTTCAGTATGCCCTTTTAGCGGAAATCAGTATTTCAGGCATAACTTTTTCATAAAAACTCGGATTTTTATGAATTCTATATCGTCGGAAAGCTTAGATCGAGACCTACAAGTTTCGTATTAAGCGTTTCCTAATATCGAATCGGAAATGGGCCAAAAATGCGAGACAAGATCTGGATGAATAGTGCCTCTGGACCTAAATGACAAATATTGTAAACTTCGTCAATCCTCCAGAACATTCTACAATGGTCTTTATCTTTTAAGTCCCACTATAAAAGGGACACTATTCCTTAACACAAAAGAAGAGATGATCGATGGAGAAAAGGGAGGGAAAGAGGAGAGAGCCGAGAGAAGGAGAAAGAGAAAAAAGAAAGAAAGAAAGAAAGAAAGAAAGAGAAGAGAAAGAAAGAAGAAAGAGGCAAGAGCTTGATTCAATCTTGGAGGTGAAGGAAACCAAGGTAATGAAAGGTAAAGAACTTAACCCAATTTTGTATTTGATGACTTGATAATGATTATACCATTTGTGAGGATAAATTGATGAAATTATTAACTTAGGATAATGAATTGTTGTGTTTAAAGTTGTGAATTATAGTTGTTAAGTTTTGGGTTCTAATTGTTGATGATGATTTGAAGGAATTAAGATTGAATGGTGATAAATTGTTATGAGATTGTTGATGTATTTGATGCTATAAGAGTATTGGTTCATCATAGGGGTGATTAAGAGAGTATTGGATATGTTTTGGGATAGTTGGGAAGCCTAGAATTGTGGCCTGGGTTCGGCAAAACCCAGAGGGTTTTCGAACGCCCATCGTACGCATA
Organism: Zanthoxylum bungeanum; assembly: GCA_019454045.1. Classification (NCBI taxonomy): domain Eukaryota; kingdom Viridiplantae; phylum Streptophyta; class Magnoliopsida; order Sapindales; family Rutaceae; genus Zanthoxylum; species Zanthoxylum bungeanum. The sequence continues at coordinate 77,469 of SKCR01024985.1, read as the reverse complement.
GTGAAAATTTGGATTTTCGATAGAACGTTCGAACGCGTATTCAAACGAAACTCAACGATAGCTCTCTGGAATTACCGTTCGAACGCGTTTCAGAACGCTACTCGAACGTGAGCTCACTGGAATTGTGTTCGAACGCGTGATCAACGCATCACGAACGAGAACACACTGGAAAACATAATTCAATTTCTAGATTGTAGACTAAAACCTTGAGATCAATAAGCCCCTTAGAGTTCTTTTCTGTATAGTATAAGCTTAATGAGGACTTGTTATGATATTATTGGTAAGGAATCCTATGAAATAAACTTTATATTCCGAGATTCTAATCTCATGTCCTTTCTTACATATAGACATATGTCAGGAGCCTCGTTCGACCCCAGACACATAAGGATGCTTAGTGTTCATCACCAGTGCTTTGTGTACACAACCAATGAGTGGACACCTTATCTTTTACTTGATCTTTTTACTTGTATTTAAATACCAGACTTACTTTTCAGCAAGTTAGGGCGTTAGCCAAGTTTTTTTTATATCATATAGATTTAGCATGTTTTGAGAGGTTTTATGGAAAACAGATGTTTCAGTTCATGTTTTATGTTTTAACAGAAGATGTTTTATGGTTTTCGGGGCATGAGGTAAATATTCACCCCAGTATGCAACTACTATTACATATGGAATTGACGGATACGGATAGCATGTGCACATGTTGAGGACTGAGGGGACGCTCTTAGATCCTCTAGATGGGCTAGGCGGATGGAGAGATATCACGCCCCTAGACCCTCAGATTTAGAGACAGTTGTGGCATGCTTTGGGGGACGGTGAGACGTAACGCCCCAAAGTCATGGTTTTGCACTTCTGCCTCTAAGATTGGCATATGAGGGGTCGGACGATACGTAACGCCCTCATATGACCGGGTTTTTCGATAGAGACACAGACTACAGAGATGATTTCAGATTTTCAGATTATAAAATCTCCAAGTTTTGAAACCAATTTTCAAAAGGAATTTTCAAAGAAAGTATAGATGTTTTAAAAGCATTTCTAAATGGTTGATTTAAAAGCTGATTATCGGATTACTTAGTTTTTGATTTTAGTCCACTCACTTAGATTGCATAGCAATCTAACCCCCCCCCCCTCCAGTCTTAGTTGTTTTGCAGGTTTTCCAGGAGGACCGGCTCGGGAGGATGGATACTGATGCAGTCACTGGGGATTGGAGTCCACCAGCATGGAGTCACAAGTATAAGAGTCATGTTCATGGTCAAAATGTTTGTATACAGTTAAAGGTGTTATGGGCACATGGGGTCTATTAAAGCATTATAATTCAGACGTCATCATGTATGCATCTTGAAATAATAAAAGTATGATATGTTGATTTAGTGTGGTTTACATGCATATCATGGCATTGGATTAATTGTAGTACGTACACATAGTTTGAGGCTTAAGGGGTTAGATTAGCTATCCCCTGCCGGTACCATCTCCCGGACTTGGGGATGTTACATGAACAATGTGTTTAGGCCTTTTCTAGACCGGTTTGTGATAGTCTTTATTGATGACATTATGGTGTATTTTCGTAATGAGCAGAAGCATGCAGAACATTTGCATCAGTTGTTGCAGACACTGAGAGAATATAAGTTATACGCTAAATTCTTGAAGTGTGAGTTTGGTTGACTAGTGTGGTATTTTGGGTCATGTGGTATCCAAGGAATGGATTGGAGTAGATTCTCAGAAGATTGAGAATTGATACACTCGATACTAGAGAAGGCCCACACTTTATCTTACATCATGCATCATGGGATCACCAAGATATATCACGATCTCAAGGATCTTTATTGGTGGAATGGCATGAAAAAGGATGTAGCTGAATTTGTCACAAGGTGTCTCACTTGTCAGCATGTTAAACCTGAACATCAGAGACTAGCAGGGAAGCTGCAGATTTTCGACGTTCCGGAGTGGAAATGAGAGAATATCACTATAGACTTTGTCGTTGGGCTCCGGCGTACCTCAAAAATGTGTGATTATATATGGGTGATCGGGGATAGATTGACCAAATATGCACAATTCCTTCAGTTAAGACTAGCTTCACAACAGCTCAATACGCCAAACTGTATCTGGATGAGATAGTGTTGTTGCATGGAGTACATGTCTCAATTGTCTCTGATCGGTTCTCAGTTTACCTCTAAGTTTTGGCAATCGATTCAGTAGGCTTTGGGTTCACAGTTACGCTTTAGCACAGCCTTTCACCCTCCGAATGATGGTCAGTCAGAGTGCACCATACAGACTTTAGAAGACATGCTTCAGGCTTGTGTGATTGATTTTGAGGGTAGTTGGGACTAGTATTTGCCACTTATAGAATTCGCTTATAATAATAGTTATCAAGCAAGTATACAAATGGCACAATTTGAGGTTTTGTATGGACGGAAGTGCAGATCTTCAGTTGGATGTTTGAGGTTAGGGAGCATAAGTTATTGGGGCCGGATTATGTACAAGATGCCGTGGAAAAAGTTAAGCTAATTAAAGAAAGGTTGGGTACAGCTCAGAGTCGCCAAAAGAGATGCAGATCACGTGAGAAAGGATTAGAGTTCCAGGTGGGGGATTTTGTTTTTTAAACGTATCTCATTTTAAAGGAGTCATGTGATTCGAAAAAAAGGGTAAACTCATCCCTAGATTTATTGGGCCATGCCAGATACTTCGGAAAGTTGGAGGAATAGCTTATGAATTAGCGCTTCCACCCAACATCGACAGAATACATCCAATTTTCCACGTATCTATGTTAAGTAAATATTTTCGTGATGAATCTCATGTGTTGGAGCCCCAGACAGTTGATATTCGTTAAGATTTATCTTTTTCGGGATAACCAGTAGCTGTCGTGAGTAGAGAGTTAATGAAGCTACGATCTCGATGGGTTCCTTCAGTCAAAGTGATTTTGCAACATCACAAGGAACAAGAGACTATTTGGGAACCAGAAGAAGCCATAAGAGAACAATATCCTCAACTCTTCGCGGATGAAGGTACACTCCAAATCCTTTAAACTTTTTGATTCGAGGATGAATCATTTTAAGGGGGGAGACTTTGTAACGACCCCAAATATTTTTTTAGTTGACTAGGGAATGCATGGGATTTTCTTTTCTATGCACCAATGAATAATTTCGGGATCGAATTAGAGACAATACACATCTATTTAATTATTGGCCTAAGTTAGTCTAACTTAATTTGATTTAATTATAGCCCAAAATTTTCCTTTGTTTATTAACTAAGCCCAACAAAATTAAAAGAAGTAAAAGAAAGAAGCCCAAGACCCAACAAACTAAATTACCTAGACTTTTCTAGAAAATGGGTTAAGTAAATGGTGAGAAAATATAAAAAAAAAAAACAAAACAAAACAAATGGTGAAAATATTGTTATTCAATTTTTTGTCTTGGTCGTGAGAGTGAGAGAGAGAAATTTTGCAATTTTCTTGGCAAAAATTTGAAGCATAACAATAATCCATCCAAATAAACCCAAGAAGAAGAAAAAGAAAATCAAAGGGCATTATTAGGGAAGTTGGAGGTTGATTGGAGGTAAGCAACATTTGACCCATATTTTTAAGATGTTAGTTATGAAGTTTGGGTGTTGGTAGTATATTGAGAATGTGGTAGTATTATGATTATTAGAGGTTGTTGGTTTAGAAATTCATGTTTGGAAAAACCTTTGATTTTCTATTCTAGTTAAGGCATTATGTAAAGATTTAAGAAATTTTGGTGTTGTTGGGATGTTGGAAATATAGTATGATGATAAATTATTAGCTGGAAGTGCTTGTGATTGTGTTGAAATGAGGTTTGGGGGTTAACCATGGAAGAAACGCATTCTGATTCTGGAAACGGCGACGCGTCGCAACGCGCCAAGCTTCGCATCGCGACGCGCATGAGGCAGAAGCCTGGATTTGGGATGATGTAGTCGCATCCCGGCGCAGATAGGCCAGCGTCGCGACGCGTACCCAAAACCAGAATATTATTTTCTGAAGTCGCGATGCATGACTAAAAGTTTAAAATTTTATTTGTTTTATATTTCACCCAAAGGGGTAAAGGACATTCTAAGGAATTTAATTTAATTTAGAACCTTATTTGTAACTTATGTTCTAACTCAGGTTATTCCAAATAGATACTTGACAAGAGCCACGTTCTCCATCAGCAAAGTGTAGCAGAGTTGACCGGACTTCAAATCTGTGAGTGGATATTTTTCTTTTAAATTGATTTATATTTACTTTTTAAATTGATTTATATTTACTTGTAATTGATTGAGATTTATTTTTAAATGCTTTAGGGCATTAGCTTTATTGAATTATCAGTTATTTCTTATGTAAGGAAGTTTTAGAAAATTTTAAGATTTTACAGCATGAGTTTTTATGTTTTTCGAGGCATGAGGGAAAACCCACCTCGGCTCTGACTTATGGAATTGACGGACAGAGAACGTGTGCACACGTAGTTAGGGCTAGGGGGACGGCGATACGTAATGCTCTAGACCCTAGTTTCAGAGTCAAGTAGTAGCATGGATCAGCACTGCCGGCTCTAGTTCAGTGGCTTGAGGGACGACGATACGTAACGCCCCAAGACCACTAGTTAGGCGTATGGGGGGACGGCGATACGTAACGCTCCCATGCGTCAGGTTTTATATAGTACCAAAGATTTATACAAAAAGGATTTTAGAAAAAGGATTTCTCAAGTTTAAAAGAAAAGAACCAGTTTTCAAACAAAGATTTCAGAAGCGTTTTAAGATTAAATAATTTTAAACAGCTGTAATGATTCAGTTTCTTGTTTTTGTAGCTCCACTCACTGAGTTTCGTAGGACTCATCCCCACCACTTCCAAGTTCTTTTGCAGGATTCTTCTTTTGGTGCGCCACGTGCTACTTTTGGAGACCCAACTCGAGGACAAGTGTTACACTGCAGTCACTAGTCATGGGGTCCATCCCTCTGGACCTATATTCATATAGAATGTAGTTCTCTGGGATGCCATTTGTCGTATCATGGACATGTGAGGATGATGTATACATACTATATATATAATATATATATATATATATATATATATATATATATATATATATTTAGATACTTTCAGACGTGTGTGTGTGTGTGTTTTGTTTCTTGATCTCGTAAGTAAGTTTATTCAATTATTAAGTTTGCATTTGTGGATATTTATAAATCATCATAGCAATAAGATAAAAGTAAGTATTTTATTACATGATTTAGAGACTTAGGCGACAGTCGGATCTGTTGCTTGCCGGTAACGTACCCGTACTGGGATGTTACATATTCGATAAATAATTACTAATCAAATTATGTATCTAATACACATACATATTAATTTAGGAAATTACCGAATATCTCGCATGTGTTATTTTTCGTTAACCGTTAAACGATTTTCGAATAATCAAATATTATTTGTTAGAAGTCGCCCTAGTACTCTACGAGTATTTTTGATTATGTGAGACTCTCTAAGTTCAGTTATATCCGTTACGGAATCAAATCCCGTGTCCATAATTTACCCACTCAAAAATTATGACGACCTTAGATATTCTCGTTGAACCATACAAGTTGAGATCTTCGCATACGTATAATCCTTCCGTCATAGGCATCCGGATAAATACCAAAGACATAGATATAATCGTCAAATCTCATAAGATATTATCCCATCGACGTATAGATTCGCGATTTCTAAAAAACACTCAGAACTCATTTCCGAGTGTACCATGGCCATGGATTTGATAAATCACAATCTCATAAAGTGGATACCTAAATCTTGTACGCATGACTGACGGATCATCTCTGGACACATCACCGGATATCATTAGTATCATTCCACATCCAACGAACAGGTGGAGGTCTAACCCAAAAAGGTCAAAGACGTGACTGTCATCAAAGTGTGGAGGATAACTCACATATCCACTATGGTATCTCAAGTCAAAGGACCATTATGCTACTCAACTCGAGAATATTCCTATTAACGCAAGCGTACCATCTATTAGGAATCTTCCGTGAGTCATTTAGTGCCCATCCGCTATGAACACCTACATGTCTATACGAGTCTCTCTAATGGATCATTGAGATAAACCACCGAAATTTAATATTCTGATATACGACATGTACCAGCCTCCCGGGTTTACTTTCATACCAAGAATGTAAACATTGACCAGGAACAGTTTAAGAATGATACTGTTATAAAATTTCTCAATGTCAACTACGACGATTTTGCAATTACGTTATAACTTAATCATTCCTAGGTCAAACACGTCTTTACCATTTTTAAGATAATATAATGAAAAAACTGTAAATTTTATTCATAAAAAATTATTGTTCATACACGTATTCACAAGGAAATACATGAGAAATCGGCATGCCGAGTACCAACTCCAACACTATGTTTTTGACTTGTTGCTTTTACATGTTACATTATTTGAGAATATGTTTCACGTCCATATCATGGAAATTATGCATAATTTTAAAGACCATGTTTACAAGTTTGACATGTTACATGACCATGGGTTACAAGTTTATAATATGAAACTTAGTTTATTCCCAAATCATTTATACAAGTAATAAAATGATATCAAACACCAATAAAGTGTTGTCCCCTCATGTTTAGCTGCTCAAGCATGCTTCATACTCCTAATGGTTCTTGAAACCCTATTAGGCTTATTCATGTTCATGTACACAATCTCCTGCTTACGCAATGTTAGGTTCCCGCTAAGTAGGTTTTACACCTCTAGGCCACGATACTGGTGCTAGTTTTTATGAAATTTATTACAAGCATGATAATATATGAGTTCTCCATGTATATGTATCGCACCTGAAATTTATTTTTGAATATTATGATTTCAAGAATATGTTGTTTCAAGAATGCAAGCAGTTTTGCAAGTTATAATGTTTTCATGTTTTCACTTTCAGCATTCACTCACTAGGTCGTTCATACGACTTACCCTACCCCACTCTTAGTTTTGGTTCCAGGACTCATTCATAGCACTATTTTGGTGAGAACTCATTTTTTGTCAGATGGACAACTTGTAGAAAATGGATATCAGCTACAGTCCTAGGGTCACACACTTCATGTGTCCACTTTTGCACATTTTGATGTATTAGGCCATGACGCCATATGATGTTTCGAACATATCATGTTATGTAAATATCATTTTATACATTTGGGTGTAGTGTATATTTTTATATGTAAATGTTATGCATTCTTTTCAGAGCTTATCATATTAGGGCACGTTTTCAAGTCTTGCATGTATAGGGCCAATCTTGGTAAACACGTGTGCATTGGTTATATCATGTTATGTACATGTTTATCAGAGGCATATGGAGATGATAAGCCCATCTCCTACTAGTCATGTCCTGGATATACTGGGATGTGGCTATACCAAAGATATTGGAGAATACCATCTCCCTTCCAAAAGAGTAAATCATGGAGGACAATAAAATCATAATAGTGTGATGAATGAAGAGATAACTACTCGAACTCAATCTGAGTTGAAGAGAAAGTGGCCAACTTTTATCTTAAAAAAATAGCTGAAGAGTTACACTCAGTGCATAGATAAAGGTCAAGGTGCGTGAGGAGCTACGTATTGAAATGAAGAAATAGTTGCAATGATTGGTGAAAGAAGAGTTAGCCACTTCGCGGGGGAGTCATCATCCACCTGTAAGTAATAAAATGTTTATATATTCTTGTGTTTTGAAATATTTACTCAATTAATTTACAACTTGGTTCATCTTCTTTAAAGCCCGTTGATAGGAAGAAATCAGTCTCAAATGATATTGGTCCAACTCAATGTGATATTGTTAGTTATGTTTTGATTAAAAAAATGGTGAAAACTTTCTTTAAAATAATATTTGATGGTCATAATTGTAAGAATTGTACACTTGCCTGATATGTAATATTGCGGTAAATGGTGTAACATAATATGTCTCATGCATGGAGAGCAATGTGAGGAACCTGTACTTGTTTTTAAATCAAATATATTTGTGTTGCTTATAACACTATTATTGCGTAATTTCCATTCATATTATATAGATAAAAAGGCTTTGAATGAAGCAGCTGCGGGATCAACTCCAACAACAACTTTACAGAGAAAAGTGAGTTGATATCAAAATTTAAGATTATAAAATCAAGTAGTTTGGTTGTAAATATATTTTTTTTCAACTTAACCTCGAGATGGTCAAGATAGAAAAAAAAAAGGCTGAAATCACATCAAATCGATTTCAGATGATACGTTTTGACCATAATTTTGCGACTTTTGTTCCATAGATATTTCATAAATATCAGGTAATTTGAAATTTTGTTTCAAAATAACAACTCAACTTGATTTTAATTTTATTTCTTGAATTTTTCTCATTTTTTCAAATTTATTTATTTTTTAAATATATAATTAGTTTTTATTTATCTATTGATATGAGAATAATGTACACTGATATAATTATTTTCATACGCATGCGGATAACTTTTTTTTTTTTTTGTTTAAAAAGTAGTGGACAAATGAGAAGCTAGTTTATTCGATGAATGGTTTCGTTGATGACCTTCACCATTTGTTCAATGTTTTTTTTTTTTTTTTTTTTTTTTTTTTTGTAGTTTGGATATAGAATGTAAACTTGTATATAAGACATGACCAATAACATGCCATATGGTTTCATTGATGACCTTCACCATATGACATGTTTTTTTCATTTCGAACCCCAATGTTTGTTAAATTGACAAGTACAAAAATACAAATTTTAGAAAATATCATTGAAAGACTGTTCTCTATTTTAATTAATTAAAAATTGTATATACATATATATAAACAATTGAAATTGGTTGAAATCGAATTGAAACGAAATCGAAATACACTGAAATGAGAATGGTAAATCGGAATTAAACTATTAAATATTTATAATAAATTTATTATTAATCAAGAATAATCATTTCATTAAGTTACAAAAATTATTAATTTTTTTGGGGTTCAGATTGAAGCGTCTGTCTTGCCGCTTCAAGGCGGTCCGCCTCACGCCTCGAAGACCGACCGCCTCGAGTGTTATCCGTATTTTTGAACATTGCATATTAGAGCATGTATCATGCCAAATGTAGACTATGCATCTATAGTTCAATTTTAGACAAGTGTCAATTAGAAGTCCTACACACATAGTCTTATCTAAGCCAATGAGCTGGTAGATAATTGGGTTGGAAGAATTCACTAATACAATTAGAGTATTGCATATGGTACTTCTTGATTAACAATTTAATTGCGCACATAAAGTAAAGAACGAAAAATCCTAATCTAGCAACACACTCGTGCAGGCCTAAATTGCAAAGAACTTTTCATAATAAAGCCTGGAATTCAATTGAACTTCTTAAAGGTCAGGCCTAGCGAATTAAAAGTAACAAACACACTTTTTTTTTTTTTATCTCACTTTTACCTTTTTTTTATATCACTTTTACCACCCATACTGGACAATGTTTTCAGGGAGAATCATAGTGGAAGATTGAATGATTTTAAAAAAATTCCAACTCATCCACTTCTTGCTAATGCAATCCACTAATAAAAAATTCATATTGAGAAGGGTATTGCAATTGACAATTAGTGTACCTCTAAAGCAACAGCCAATTAAACAAAAATGACTTTTCACAAATAATAATGCCAGAAATTGCATAATGCAAAGCTACACTTTTCACAAATAATAATTAGGGATGTAGTTCTTAAAACACCAAAGAGTTGATAACAAAATCTCTAATTCTAATAATTATAGTGTACTACACTTGAAGATCTCAAAATTATATCTAAAGAAATCTAGCCTGCTTTGTTCTAAAGGAAACATGCTGCCCAAAGAGATGCTTAGATTCAAAATAACTCTCTTTATACATAAAGTTAATCAAAAGGCACAAAAGAACCTTTATCGCAAGTTCCATCTACTATAAACAAGAAAATTCCAGTAGCGATTTAGCTTGTGATCAGAGGGCCTCACACGCTCCCACTTCCCAGTACAAAATATCGCATACGCATCAGCTGCATATCTGGTCAAAATCAAAGATAAAAGAAAATTATCAATTTCTTTAATTAGTAGAATATAATCATGGGATCAATATATTTTGACACAGGAAAATGAAAAAATAGCCAACTACTTACTTCCCAATGCCATGAAGTTGGGTAACATGTGTCCAGCTCTCCCCCAAATACTCCTTAGAGAAACGTTGTATCATCGGTGGCCTTTTATTTTGTAAACCTAGAGTGGTTATAATATTTTCTATCTCCTCGGTGGCAACCATGGTAGCCGTCTTCGCATCAGGGCACAGTGTGAAGAAGTCAGATAAGATTTTTCTAGCCTACAACAATATGGTATTCTTCATTAAGCATACTGAATATATCTGTGCCGTAAATAAAAAGCCCTCTACATCTATCCCAACTTTGAATCAAGAATTCAATTCAATATTTGATGCTTTACCAGTAAGCAGTAGCAATGACCACATAAAGTTGAAGCACCCATACTGAATGATTTTCATTTTGTCCAACTTAATTATTTGTAACATTAAAGGTAAACAAAATGTAAGCAATTACAGCACAAGTGGTTCGTAGAAGCATAAAATTTGTTTGTCTGAGACATATCATCAATAGATCAGTACAACATAAATGGCTCCCATCCCATATAACACGCAGTCCATGCAATGATAATCATGAAAATAAGTAGCATGACAACATGAACTGAAATGAAAATGGTGTTTTTAATTTGGCATTTTAAAATCCAAGAATGGGTTAAGTAACATTCTATAAAACCAATGTTCTGAAATGAAAACTGTAAAATAAATATGATAGAAATAATTTAAAAGCTGTTTTTCAATAAATTTCATCGTGTAAATATCATGTAATGGTTAGTACTTTTAGTACTTAAATTAATTTGATAAATTATAGTTTTAATAAATACATTCAGATGGAAGACAGCAACCTCCATTCCTGTCATGTGACATGGACATTGTTTGACATTTGAAATTTAAGGGAGAAAAAAAAAAAAAAAATCAAATGGACGGATTAGGTAGGTTTCATTAAATAATGATTGCTTCCTTCTAATCAAGGGAATTTGAAGCTGAAGAGTAAAAAAAATAAATAAATAATAGTTGCAACATTCACTTTATTCATGAGCAAACCATTAAAGCCAATCAATGCACGAAAGAGAAGAGCACATAATTTGACTCATGGAATAATGCACTTAAACATTACGAATAGAGAACAAGAAATCACTCCATGATGGGTCAATGATGGGTATTGGGTAACACTAACCATATAGGACTCGTGGCCTTGTACAAAATATAATGATCCACACACATTAAAGGGTACCCTCCAAGGTCTTAAGCCAAATAAACCGAAGAAATCACACAACCAGTAACAATGAAGTACAACCGTACAATCTAATCTAGACTTGTTGGTACCACTCTTTAAGCTTGTGATGACGTACAAGAGATTAAAAGATTGACTAACAGGAGAAGTACACTGTTAGGGCCGAGGAGGTTGCTGGGCAGGTGCAACCAGGATTGCTCCCTGATTTTGACAATGCTGGACATGGACCAAAAGACAAGGTAGCAGCTGGACTTGGGCCAAGTGACAAGGAAGCAGCTCAGGGAATGAAGGCCAAGCATCCAATAAAATTGGTCTATGAGAGGAAAATGAGGAAGGGGACCACACGTGTAGAAAAAGGGGGCTGTCAAGACAAAATGGAAGGATGAGGCAGCAAGAGGAGCAGGGTGGTTACACAAAATGCTGAGGTGTACATAGGAGAGAGGGGGACAGCACTGGGTTTTACTCACTCAGACCGGGGTCCAATGACACCTGATATGGGATGAGGAGGGGGTTTCCCGGTATTCCCAAAAAAAAAAAGAGAGGGGATATAAGGGATAGGTTGGTTAGAGGGGGTATCTTTTTGGCTATTTTTAGATATTGTTGTTAAGGGAAATCGCCAGCTATGCTGGAGGCCTGAGAGCCTGTGAGATTTCTGTTTTATTTCCTTGGTAGTCTGTAAATACTGAACTATGGGAACAGTGAATGAACTGCTATTTGGTTTCTTGTTTTGCTGACCTTGTTTCTTTATTATTTCTGGTTTAACTCATGGTTTTGGTTACTGTGTGTGTGATTACAAATTAATGTCCTAACCTACACAATGACAAAATTAACAACATCTTGCATATGTATTTCAAGAAATGAGATGCAAGTGCTCTACAAGACTCAAGAAAATAACAACTAAGACAGCAACTCAAAACTATTAATCAGAGAATTCAGTAACTGCATCTATGCAATCTTGGTTCAGAGACATTAGAATATGAAGGACTTCTTAAAGAATAACGGAAGAGGGAGAGAAAAGTAGATAAAGGTACTGCTCATACTTTCTTGAGTTCAATTAATGTTCATGAACTTCAAAACTAAACAAATATTAATAAAATATACAATCCTTAATTATAAAAATGACGAAAGGTACCTATTCTAGACTTGACAACTCCCAGCTGCCTTCTTCCTTTGAACAACTAAAAGTGAACGACAAGGCTGAAGACACTAAGCTCATCCTTAATTATAAAAATGCTATAGCAGTTGCGAGGTGTCCATTAATGGCCAAATACATCAGTTATTCATACAGGAACTATAAAGGAGGTCTCATAGTTGTTAAAGGCGCACCTCTCTGAGAGGGTCACTGGCCGCGCCTTCATTGATGGAGGCGAGCGCCTCCCAGTGCCTAGTCGTGCATCATGAGACTTGAGCCTCAGTGAAAATTTAAATGGCTCTATATATATGTGTGTGATCTCTAATTTTGTTTATTAAATTGAAATTTAAAGGATACATTAGTTGAGTATAATTTATATGAACTATTTCTATTGGAAAATTCATATAAAAGCTAAAAAAAGTGCGGAGCGCCTCGCCTTGCGCCTAGGCTCCAAGAGAAGCTTGCCGTCTCGGTGCGCTTGCCCCTTAAACAACTATGGGAGGTCTTATATAGTATATTCGCCAATATAAGAAAGGGGAAACAAAAACAAAACATACCTGTGAACCAGTGGTTACATTGAGAAGCATACAAATAACCAAAACTCTCCAAGGGTCATGCACATGTTCGAGTTGGAGAAGACGAAAAGGAGGGACCGGAGGATTCCAAGTGTTATCGGGACGCTTTCTTTCGTAAGCCTCATCTCGCTTCTGGGCGGCACTGAGGGTAGCAGCTTTATTCCTAGTCTTCAATTTCTTCTTCAAAGGCTCCGGGATTTGTCTTGTTTAGCAAAGTAAGGCGAGACCCTCTTGTCTCCTTTTGTACATGGCTTCGTTTGTGTGGTGTTGGGGTTTGAAAGTAAGGGGAAACCTTTCGAACTTGTGAATGCGCCATTGTTTCAGTTGTATTGTTTCTTCCAACATTTCTTCTGAGTATCTGACTAGTATTGTTGTAGGCGTATCTTGAAAGCACTTCATCGATGTTTGCGAAAAATTGGGTTCTGGGTTTCTTCATTTGTTCTGATTTGTGACCGCCATCGCCAGTTACAGAGGGTTTCTTCTGAAAATAAGGAGAGCATCGAACATGGCTATTATGATTTCTCTTGAGCTTCAATCCCTCCGAATCAAATAATTCAATTGAAGATCCTTCTTCTTTTACTTTCTCCTCTTCAATTTTCTTCTTCTTTTTGTGCAAATCCTGCCCTGCCTCTCGCTCATCCATTTCCACTCTTTTGCACAATGGAAAGTAAGGAAAAATTAAATTACCCGCAAAACCCTTTGTTTAAGAGACTGGCTATTATGCTGTTACATTGACGCAAGCTGCTTCCAAATATTGGATTTATTTTACGCAAATCCAACGGTTCGAAACAAGTAACATTAATTTAGTAATATGCAGGTATTTTAAAATTTGTATTTGTTGACGGTTTGCATTTCCAGGACATAGGTTATAGCCACGTTAATTTCTTGTTTTCTCTCTGATTTTTTCTGTTTGTTTGTTAAATTTATTTTGGTTCTCAACTAACCTGTTGACGAGTGATTTTTAGTTCCAAGGGCAATTTTAGGATAATGCTCCCAGAACAATCATCTTCCAACCGTGAATTTGTTTGATTATGGGAGACCTGTTGGACAATTATGACCCATAACGTCACTATTTGTAAAAGACGTCGTTGTTTTTGTACAAATTAACTGTGTGACAAAGAAATTGTTATTTTATCATTTTGTAATTAGATTACTTGAATATATATAAATGATAAAAGTCCTTATGATTAGTTCCGATTAATAAGATATGAGACAATATCAACCCACAAAGGTTTAATCATTAAATATCCCTAGTCGTAGTATTATTGAGACTGGACATCGATAATGCAGAATAGACTAGTATTGCACTTGTGCGTGTTACGGAAGCGTAACAACATAGTTCTCATATATTTAAGTATTGGATACTTATGCAAGTGTGATAGGAGGTTGTGTTTACCGATGGTACGGAAACAGCTTCGCTCTAGATAGACCCCTCAAAATCTCATTGGTAGTATGACTATGTGTCTATGGGAATCTGAATCAGGGTAGCTGTATTTGGTCTTAACCTGAGACTTGCATCGCTAGTACTTGCGACAATCAATACGCTTTAGTTTTGGTCGTCCGGGACATTAACAGGTTCTGTGTACGCCTCTTATGGGTTTATTGAAAATCGTAGTGTATTGCGTGTGATGTCAAGATGGAAGTATCACTTCAGTCATATAGAGATAATGATCACATAGGGATACGAAACAGGTACTCTAATGTGTTGCAACCATCGGGATAATATGACAATATCATGATTATCCAATTATAGAGACTAGTTGCTTGTGATCCGATATATGTTTCGTACTCGGCAGACACTATTCCAGCCCCAGACCTTGCATGTGACATCAGATACTAGATCGCAATACGCAATACTATGTATACTACGCCAGTTATAGATTATATATTCCTTAAAGAATATTTTTTTAGAATTGGGTAGGCACGACGCTTTGCTAGAAGCCAACCATGTCTTGTAAATCGGTAAGAACGTGGTACCGGGTACGCACGTATTCTGATAGTCCGACGACCAGATTTACTGCCAACATATCCAGGGATCTCATGAGTCGCTTCCCGAAGATTCACCGATGACTTATGACTCGAACAAAATTAATCTGGGATTAATTATGAGAGAGAGAAAATTAATCTAGGATTAATTACGGCGATCATTTATCTGGGATAAAATTCAATTAATAGAGAGAGAACGATTAATTTAGAATTAATCGATTAAATAATATATTCGATATATTAAATGAAATTAGATTTCATAGCGGAATTAAAATTGGATTTTAATTCGGGCGAACGAATTAATTTAGAATTAATCCGCTAGCGACTTTAATAGTAATTTTGCTAAGCATAGTTATTTAATTAAATTTGATTTAATTAAGTCGCAACGAAAAATTCATTAATTCGGAATTAACAAACCCGAGCCCGGGATATGTTTGCGGGCCCACACGGATTTTGAATCAAGTGGGGCCCACCTCAAGTCACATCACTAGTCAACATTTACCTTTATGATGATGGAAGTTAGTGAAGATTTGGTGTTAACTTGTTTAACACATTTTCTTGAAATTGTGATAGACTTTTACCAACTCTTGGAGATTTGGTATTAGACTTTTGATTTTGGAAAATCAATACACACAACACACAATTCACTCTACTCTTCTCTCTCTTTTTTACACTCTCATTGCCGAGAGTTACAAGAAGGAAATATGAAGATTTTGTTGCAAATTTCTTCTATTGCTAGCACATAAAGAGTCATCCAATGTGATAGGGAAACTTCTCCCATTGAGTTTGGAATCAAACTTCAAGGCTGGGAGCTACACCAATCTTCAAAGTGGAGCTTGGAGCACTACACAATGAGCAAAAATTTTGAACTTTCCATCTACATCCAACCGAGCATTATAAGTATTTTCTGCTAACTTCTTTGCGTATTCACACATATTTCATGTTTATTATATCCTTGGGATTGATCTTAGAGATCAACAATGGTTTCAAAGCCTATTTAAGCATGAAATTGATTATGGTTTATATACTTGAATTTGGGTATTTTTGCTTGGAGCATGATTTAATCAAATTGAGTGTTTAATTATGCTTAGATAATGATAACTAAGAGTTATGCATGATTAATTTTATGAAAAATTGATTAGATTAATTTTCCCCAAATTTAATGGCTTGGCCGAAAATTGATAAACCATAATCTCATGGTGATTTTGATTTTTTAGACCATTGGATGTGTTTAAAATGTTTGGATATATTGATTTGTGATTTAATTGGATTGAAATCAAAATTAATGAAAAAAAATCCATATTGCCGTGAGCTTTAGTAGCATGTTAATGACTTGATTTTGTTTCAATAATGTTGGACATGTATTGAAAATAATAAAGCATGATTATTTATGTAAATTGGTATTTTGGAAATGTTAATTTGAATAATTAATTATAGCTATACACTTTAATTAAATAAATTGTGGTATTTGGAATATTAGAATTTAAATTAATTAGACTTAATTTGGAATTGAGCTAAAATTGTTGTATTTGGGCCTAATGGGCTTGGTTGGGCCAAGTTGGTTTAGGACAACTGGATTGGATCCAAATTGGGCCTAAAACCATTCCATTAAGTCCAAATATAATAAATGGGCATTTTAAATTTAATTGGGCCTAATGGGCTGAAATTAATTTTATGGCAAATAGGGTGATTCCTTTTATTGGGCCTTGGCATTTGGGTTTGACCCATATTGGCCAAAGCCCATGCCTTAATAAATTAATTGAAAGCCTATTGGACTTTAATTAAATTGACATTGGATGTTAATTGGGCTTTAAGACCCATTAAGATTAGATTTAGAATCTAAGTCGCAAAGACACATTAAAAGTGTAATTATTTAATTTGGAATTAAATTAGAATTAGTATTGAATACAAATTAAATTGGATTTAAAATTGTAGTTCGATATAATTCAAGAATACGCACTTGGAGTACTTATTCTTAAACGAGTTGGACTCGTGCAAATCAAATTGTTGTTTGAACATTGGATGATCACTTAATTCAAAGATTAATTAATTGGATTAGATTGACTGAATAACATGCTTTGTGTGAATACATGGATGTATTGTATGAATAATGTATATCGGATGAATATTAGATGGGTGTGATCAATTTTGGAAATAGTTGTAATAAATTTAGAATTTATTAAATTGGACCTGCGTGTCCATCCTTTATCTCTTGACTCTTTGCAATTCTCTTCTCACAAATTCCCCTCAATGTAATGAGGTTTCTTTATTGTATTATGTAATTGGGTAGAAGTTAGAATAATGCTAGCCGGGAAGATGTAACATCCCGCCTTAGCAGCGATGTTACCGGATGGAGATAGTCTAATCCTGCCTCCATAAGCCTCTGACTCTGCTGAAATTTCGGCATGACCTCTACTAAAATCGAGCAACCTGGATCAAGTCCAGCATCTCCATACAACCTATAGGGCCCAACATATAATATCGTACTAAAACAAAGAATTCAAGACACAATACTACTGGGCTCCGTGCCCGAAAATACGTGTAAACAAAATATTTTACAGACTAAACTTATACAACTCAATTACTTTACAACTAAACTCATAAACATCTCGACTCTCATTTTCCCCAAGACCTGGTGACTGGCTGACTGCAACGCTGCTATCCGGCTCCTCCAGCTCTGGTGTATGTGGTTGACCGATCAGGTCACCAACCTGCAAAACTAACAAACTGTTGTGGTGTGAGTCATAATGACTCAGTAAGTAACTATGCTCATTCCTTGCGCGTCATATACATGCAAAGTCTGAATCTTGTTTCTTTATTAACCTAGCTGTCTATGTGACCAAGCAAACATTTACTAGGTTGAACTAATTGTCTATTTCTTAATCATTTCGTAAACATGTTACTTTGTTACCAGTATCATTAATTGATCATACACAAACTTTAAATCTTGTTTACTATTTATATTTTCATGCATTTAAAATATACTCATCAAGTTATTACATCCTCATCTATTAAGTCAGTCTCCATCACGTTTCTGCTGCACTACTCTGATATCTCAATACTTAACTACTTATTCTTTGCTAATCTAGTTTGGTTATTTATCATACTTACCTTTCTTGTATCTCATTGAAATATCATCAAATCGGGTTTATATAATATTCTTTCTATTAAACATTCGTCTTTAACTGTCTATATTATATATATTAATTCTGTCATTAATAATTTCACACGCAAGTAAATAAATTCACTTACATAACAAATTATCACAATATCATAAACATATGCAAACTAATGTACCTTACTTCTGTAATTTCATATATTCATATTCGAACTTATTAAACTTAAATGCTATAAATACATGCATTTGCAAATTTCTATTTTCAACTCAATAACACCATACCTGTATATGCAATCATATAATACACACAGACATAAATTATAATCACATAGATGTAATCATGATACAAAATACAATACATACAACATCAATCATATATCCATATAGATGTAATCACGCTATCATGCTTCAATGTTAACTATATGCATTTCGTATATTAACTAGAATGTATGACTTATATGCAAAAACCTATAAGCTATATTGATATTTAATTATGCCATATCTTTGGAAAATACTTATTGAAAAAAATCTCTTTTGAAAAACTGCTTTCTGAAAACTGCTTTCTGAAATTCTGTTTGAAAATCTCTTAATAAAACTTATATTTCTAAAATCATGCTTTGAATCTCTGGTTTCTGGAAACTATTTCTAAAATCTTGTTTCTAAAAACTGTTTACTGAGAATCTGAAAACTGAAAACGCTTTCTTGTACTTCTCTCTAAAATCGCTTTCTAAACTCTTTTTCTGAAAACTGAAATCCTTTTTCTGAAAACCGAAATCTGAATTTTGCATCTCCGCCCGTAGGCTCATCTCTGCCCGAATGCGCATCTCCGCCCGAAGGCGCATCTCCACCCGTAGGCGTATCTCCGCCCAGGAATATACCATCTGAGCGCTGAGGATCTAGAGGCGTCCCCTCAGTCCTCCACATGTGCACATGTACATAAATTCGTCAATTCCAACAATGTACTACTGGGATGGGTCAAATCTCAAATCCCTAATCCATATGATATCCGTCAATTCCATCTGTGTCTCAAGTTACGTACTGGGGTGAGTTTTTACCTCATGCCCCAAAAATCCATAAAACCATATACTGTGTCTCAAAACTGTAAAAAAAACATTTTTTTCTGAAATACGTTTTCTGCAAAAGTACCTGAAACTTTTCTTAAAACACTTTGGATTTCAAAACCATTCTTAATTTCAAATCAATTTATAAAAATCACGATGCCCAAATATGCATATACGTTTCTTATGCTTTTACTAAATACCGTCATATTTTCTTACGTACTTATCTTTGAAACTGTAACTACTATTATGTGTTCATGCATGACTAGAATTTAATAATGTATGCGTTCTATTACCTATATGCATATATTATACTATCGTATATGTACATACATTCATTCATGCCTACTTATGACATAGTGAAATCATTCATGCTTATGCAAAATCCGTGCTTATCACCAAACTTATCTTTCATAAATTACAATTCTAATAGCTCACAAACGATACAAGAAGTGGTCTATACTCATACACACACAATCAACACACATAAACAAATATATGTTTTTAGATAAAGTTTACTTATTCATTCTTTTCCATTTCTATATAAATAACTTACCTACCATACTTTACATTTATAAACTGTAAACCTTACCAACTAAACATTCCACAATTGACTTATCAATACATTCCTATTAGTTATTTATTCGAGTGAAATATTTGCTAACTGTTATATATTATTTGTCCCATAAACTTAGCAGCTCAAAATGCAAAATTCCTTTATCAAACAACCGAAACAGCTCAGCCCCCTTTCTAGTCTAGCCTTGCCGGAATCATCACAGTCACATGCCATGATTCTACTCCAACCATTAAAATGCTTTTTCTTACTACACTATACCATATACATAAAAAATACTCCCCATCAATTATTCACCTACAGCATTAATGACATCAGTTCTAGATATTATCTATATTACCAATAATGTCATTCAAATTCAATGTTACCAAGTAAATTAACACATAACGGCTAAGAACCCATTCCATAATTTATTCATGCTACTTTCACTAATACAACCCTTAATTATTTATTCTAAGTTCAATACATCACGTTTATATCACTATCAAACCACACTTCTATGCGTCCCTCCTTCACAGACCCCTGTCCAGACTACCCAAAGGCTGAAATTACTTCATAATCCTTACTAACTTGCTGCCTTGTTCAACTGACTCAATTTAGCCTTTATTGGTATGTGTTCAAACACTACAATTACACCTTATCATGCCTAAAACTCAAGCAAAACTCAGCCATTTTACTGCTAAAATCAACCCCCAAATCAGACCACCATTTCATCCATTCTACTGCCCAATACCAATAACAATATTCACATCAACTATAATACACACACTTATTCTCAACACACCAGTATTACCACCACATTGACATTAATCTCATTTTTATAATTTTACTAAAAACAAAAAGAAAATAATTCCCTTTTCAATCACCCATAATTACCCCAAATTTTCTAGGGTTCTGCCAAACATCCCCAAATTTTTATTTATTTTTATTTTTCATTCTTTTCTTTATTCTAAAATTTCTTCCATACTCATATTAAATATCATTCCTAAGTTGCTTTTAACACTTCCTAATTCATTCCTTTGACCAATTTCGAAATTGATCCTAGAACCCATTTAACAAATTCAAAGAAATGAAAGAAAAAGTGTACTTACTCCTCTCCTCCAATTTCTCCCTCTCTCTCGGTCAGCCCCTCTTCCTCCTTCTGCTTTTCACGGCTTCTACTTCCCTTCTTTCTTTTACCCGTTCAGCTTATTTCCTTTGCATGCCTCGGCTTCTCTGAATCTCTCTCTCTCATCTCCATTTTGCTTCTTTCTTTCTCAGTCACTGATTCTGCTACCACTCTCGGTCTTTCACTCTCTCTTAATTCTTCTCGGCTTCTCTCATTTGCTCTCTTCTTGTTTTTGGTCTATTGCCCTCTTCCTCTCTACTGTGTGCGTGAGTGATATGTGTATGTTTAGTGTGTGTCACGCGTGTGTGTAGGTTAGGAATGGCAATGGATAGGGTATGGTGCGGGTTTTCCATTATCAAACCCGCACCCGCATATGTAAATAAATTACCAAACCCGTACCATACTCGTTGCGGGTTTTATTTTTCATTACCAAACCCGCACCACATATAAAAATAAATTACCAAACCCGCATTGGTACCCAACGAATTTTTTGCGGGTTTTTAAAATATTGAATTACTTTGTGTTCTTAATAATATAATTTTTTTAATTAAATAATTTATTTTTAATTGCTAACTGTAGTTTTCACATTTGTTTTTCATTTGACATATACAACATGCAATGTATGTATATACAGTACGTAGATAACATAATATATGAAAGACTCAGTACCATATGTTTATTTTTCATATAAACATAATTAAAACGAGTTTTTCCCTTCATAATTATAATGATCTAAGTTAGCCAACTCAATCGAAAATAAGCTAAAAAGTAATCACCAACCTTTGGTCATATTTTTTATGGTAAGTGCAATGAATGTGATGCTTACAAGGCTCAAGTGGTGTAAGTGTAATGAAGAAACAGGAAAGCTACTGAATTTGCAGCAAACACTAGCTTATTTTGCTCCTCTTCCGTTTCTGATCATGTGAACTTAATCCAAATTTTTGTATTATAATTTTATTAACAAGTGTGATTACAAAAAAATAATAATAGTCATGCAAAAAATCTTCAGTTGGGCAGGTTGCGGGCTGCAGCTGAGTGGGAGTGTGGAACTGTGGATTAGTTTTTTAGGTTTAGGTTTTGTTTGTTGTTTTTATATGAAGGTTTTTTTATATTGTCCTAAAAACATTAATTAATAAAAAATAATATTGCGGGTATGCGGATACCCGCATTTTTTTCTTAAATACCAAACATGCACCACACCTGCAGCAGGTTCTGCTTTAAATTACCAAATCCGCACCGCACCCACTAATATATTTACCAAATCCTACCCATTGCGGGCAGGTTTTTGCGGGTAAAATTGTCATCCCTAGTGTAGGTGTTAATTAAATCAATAATAATGATAATGATAAGAGAAATCTAGACTTGTCTACATTTTTCTAATTAAATTTCAAATTAACCCATAAACTTTACTTAATATAAACTCGTAATTATTTACTTTTCTATTTAGTTTGATAATTTACAATTCCACCCCTTAATTTTAATTATTAATAACCCTTACTAATTTCTTGGAAAAGTTTCCATTATACCCTAAAATTGACCTCGCATTCGATGCGACCCTACACGCAGAAAATAAAACTTACGCGATCTCGCTAAAATATCCCGGGTCGTTACAGGAGAGGAAATGGAGTGATTTTTTCTAGGAACAATTTGTGAGATATCCATCCGCATATCATTATTAATTTATTTATCGCACCTTATTATGCTTTTAGAATGCATGTTTAAGGGTGTATGATGAGACCTAATCAAAGATAATTAATTGGTTACCAATTACGCGAAAAACCCTCAATCAAATATTAAGCATTTTCCTTCCATTGAAATGGTTCTTTCTCAAGATCCAAGATTGGCATTGGTTTGTTGGCCAAAGTCAAGACCAATGTCCATCGCGGATGTGTTTGAACCATGACAGCTTTGTTCCATATCGCATGTCTTGGCCAAGTTGTGATTTGTTGGCCAAAGTCAAGGTCACTTCTTGTTCATCGACATGGATTACGAAGTTTTCCAAGGTCAGTGGGTCCCGTTTAACTGGAATCATTAAGCTTGTTGAGCCAAAGTCTAGGCTTAGTTGATTCAGAGGAAAAGGTTTAGGAAAATATATTGGATATATTGACATATATATTGTATATATGTTTCGGACTTGGAGGTCCACCTACCGGATCTAGGAATTGGATGAGATCCAATTGATCTTAAGATCTACCTAGTTAAATATCATACAGCTTGTTGGCCAAAGTCAAGATTGTGTTGTATTTAACGGGATTGTAGGCATTGTATTTTTGCATGTGAAACCCGATGATGAGTCTCAGTTGGAGGCACTACTTTTTTTAGTCGAGGAAGTTACGGGAAATGATCATCGGAAGGGAATCAGCATTTTGTTAGTTCTTATTTGCTGGATTAGCTTCGGGTTCGCTTGTTGGACCTCCGTGTTAAAACACACATGTCACAAATTAAAAATAATTAAAACATTTAAAACACATGTCACAAATTTTAATTAAAACCAATTGAAATTAAATTAAAGTTAAAATGAAACCAATTAATTAAATTAAAATTGAAATTTAATAACTAATTTAAAATTAAACAAATTTAAATAATTCACTTCCAAATTAAAATACATCAAAACACCTAGCCAAGCACACCCACCTAACAAAGGCCCACACGCCCATTCACCCTAATACACACCCAAATTAAATTAAATATTAATTAAATAATGTAATTAAATTAGATAAATAAATAAAATATTTACCAAACATAAAATAAGTATATGCCTAATATAAACTAATCAAATATAATCATTCCTAACTAAATAATATATTTACTAATCTAAAATATTTGACTTCCTAATCAACACCAATCTAATCTTATCACCTTCCTAATTTAAAATATTTTGTCCCCCCTAAATCTTGTGTATACCATTCTTGAAAAGCCTAAATTAGAAACCAATATCCCTTCCTTGTGAGACAAGGACAAACCCTAGCCATCTTCTATATAAACATGCACTAACCTAGCCACCCCTCTCTCCACTCTCTCTAGCCCACGCCCAAGACCTCTCCAATGGACGGCAATCACAAAACACAAAATCAACCCTAAGAGCTCTCTCATTCACGCTCTCCTCACACACGACACAAACAACAAACAATAAACCCTAATTACATACTGCCTTCATCATGCCTCATCAAACAATAAGAAACCCTCACGTACCAGCACACTAACCTTCACTCAACGCCACTGCCAAAGCCATTGTCTCCTCCACTCCCTCACCGTCCAACAAACGAAGCAGCACTCCACCATCACCAACTTGCAACCGCTCCCTTCATCTTTGATCACTCACAATCACTCATCAATAACCCTCAATCAGCCCACTATAAGCCACGCCAATTGCCCTTCATGAATTAACAGCTCACACCACCTGTCCTTAATTCCAAGCGACAACGCCATCAACAGCCCACACCATTCACTCCATATTTAAGCAGTAAATTGTCCCCAGCTCACGCCCCTTCAACGCACACAAAGGCCACAGTCACCATGTCCTCACTACCTTTACACCTCACGCCAAACTGACCATTTCAAGCCCGTTGCACTCCAAATCAACGCCACAAATCGTCCAAGCCCCCTACTGCCCCTACTGCCCCTTCCGCAGAAACAAATAACAACACGTCACAGCCCTTAAACCAACCTGCCACCTAGCAGCCCACTAACAGAACACACGTACAAAACCATCACATAAAACTCTCATGCTGATTACTCTTTCATTCAGCAACACTCACGCCTATTGCTTCTTCTGTCCGGAATAGCCCCCAGAAATCCCTTCAAACTACCGAAAACAGTCCCCAAAACTACCCAAAACTGCACCCCGAAAACACCCAAAACAGTCCATTAAAACACCAAAACAGTGACCTGAAATGTAGCAGCGAAACGGCAGCAAACGGAGTTAAAACGGTGACCAAAACAGTGAAACGGGGAGTTAAGACATTAAACAAGCGAACCAAAAAAAGTTGCGGAGTGATAGCCCTTCCGACGGTTGTAAACGCGAGTCCGAAAGACGACTTAAAAGGTTAAACCTGAGGGTACCTTTCACACTTGTTTTTTTTATTTAATTTTTTTTTGATTCTTTTAATTGTGTTTTAATTATTTATTGAATGTTGTTTACATGTGATGTGTGTTGTGGCCATTGATTAAAATGGAAAATACGTCATCTCTCGTGGTATATAGGATGGAAACCCAGACATAAATTCCGTAGCCAATTCCGAATGGACGGTAGTGCGGTCTGTACTTGGGATACAACTCCACGTACCACTTGAGTAAACGGCGCATATTTCGCTTTATGTTACTTTGATTATTCGCACTTTATTATTTCGTCTTTTAATTTCCACATGTCATTTATTTATGTTATGATGTGATCGAGCGCATGGGCTTAGTAAGTCAGATTAAAGGTCCCAAATTGGAGGGGTTAAAATCCTTTACCACAATGCTTTGCCGCGCCAGTTGATGTATGTTCGGTTGGATGTAAGATATGTTCAATCGGGCATACTAAGTTTGATATGATTGTCTTTATTTTTGTATGCATGATGCGATCGAGCGCATGGGCTTAGTAAGTCGGATTAAAGGTCCCCTATTTAGAGGGGTTAAAATCCTTTTACCACGATATTTTGCCGCGCCGGTTGATGTGTGTTCGGTTGGATGTAAGATATGTTCAATCGGGCATACTAAGTTTGATATGATTGTTTTTATTTTTGTATGCATGATGCGATCGAGCGCATGAGCTTAGTAAGTCGGATTAAAGGTCCCCTATTTGGAGGGGTTAAAATCATTTTACCACAATGCTTTGCCGCGCCGGTTGATGTGTGTTCGGTTGGATGTAAGATATGTTCAATCGGGCATACTAAGTTTGATATGATTGTCTTTATTTTTGTATGCTTGATGCGAAAGAGCGCATGGGCTTAGTAAGTCGGATTAAAGGTCCCCTATTTGGAGGGGTTAAAATCCTTTACCACGATGCTTTGCCGCGTCGGTTGATATATACTCGGTGGAATGTAAGTTGTATTCAATCGGGTATATGAAATTTCATATAGTTATCTTTATCTTTGTACGCATTGTAACGAATGGCACATGGGCTTATTGTGTTGGATTAAAAGGTTCTCCATTTGGGGGAAGAAAAGCCTTTTGCCGTGTCTTTCATCTTTCATCTATTGATTGCATCATATATCCCTGTCTTGGCTTAACGTATTACAATTCATATATCCATGTTATGATAGCATTTGAGTATCATTTCTTGTGGTATATCGGATGGAAACCCAAACATAAATTCCGTAGCCGATTCCGAATGGACGGTAGTGCGGTCTGTACTTGGGATACAATTCCACGTACCACTTAGAAAAGTGCTCACCTGTGTCCTTGTGTCCATATTAGTTATCTTCTTTTGTACCACGTCATAACATGCTCACTTTAATGCCTAATTGCATCCTTAAGTGTCTTTTTGCATTATGTACTTAATTGACTCTTTTATTTGTGCATGGACATGTAATGGCTATTTGTTTATGATATGTCTATGAAATCACATGTTCGCCATTATTTCATTCGCCTTTATGTGTGTTTGTGTGGTTAGTGTGTGCTTGTGTTTCCATGAATACAATATGCCAATGAAGTTGTATGTTCGTTGCCACTTTGATGTAATTTCAAGCATGCAATCTTAGATGTGAAATATATGCAAATATAGGTGTAAGTTTTATTTTTGTGCATGTGAATTTAGAAGCATGATACTCTTGGAAATAAGTGTTACTTAAACTTGATTAAATTATTACACAAATCCTTTCATTACAAGTGACATAAGTAAGGGACCATTCCGAACCCAACGGTTTGAGGTCTTCCCTTGCGAGGGGTGAGTGCGGCCTTAAATCTTATTTTCCCGGTTCACACCGAGTGGCGACTCTATTATTCTCCGGTTTAGTCCCCCGTGGCTACTCCGTACTCCTGACCAGGCCGCGAGCCTAGAACAGCGTCGCCCATGTTCTGTTGTCTATAATCTGGCGACTTCACTGGGGATAGAGAATCGGCCCCGAAATCATGTCTTGTAATGTTTGGATTTATGTTCTAATTGACCGTGTCTATAGTGGATGAAATGGGGGTTTAATCAAAGGCATTTTGAGGCTAGGTAATGGTTTGGTGTCTTCATTCACTCACTACCTTTGTAGAAGGAAAAGCTGTGAAGGCACCTAGATCTCCATCTACTCGTAGCCTATTGTGATGGACTAATTTGGAGGACTCGTTGTTTTTTTCTGAAAACAAGTGATAAGAGCCTAAGAGGCTTGGGTATTTAAGTGAGCCTCGCTCCACCCTCCCTCTGGGGAATCTACAACGGGAAATCCATTTGACAGTCCGTCACACACCATAGCTCATTGGCACGTACCTTAGTGTATAAAAAAGGGTGCGCTCACTTGGTCGCTCGAGCCCTTGAGTGGGGAGACCTAGTTGTGGGCCATCATTCGCCGGTGAGAGACTTTGTCTATACTCTTGCGAACCTACCCATAGACCGGGGTTGTATGGTTAAAGTAACAATTATTTCTTTGAGTATGCGCTTGTGGACCATCCTCATTTGGATGCAGTTGGACTATTGTCAGAAATGCGAACTTGCTGGGCCATTTAAACTGGGGCGAGTTCGTACCTTATGACCATTAGGCCCAAAGCTTCTGAAATGTTGATGGGCCATTATGTAGAAATTATTGTTTTATGCTTGAATTATCTTGTTATGCTTGTGTTTTGGACCATCATTATTTGGATCCAATAGGACCTTTTGTCAAGAGATGTGAACTTGTTGGGCCATTTAAACTGGGACGAGTTCGTGTCCTATGACAGTTGGGCCAAAGGCTTCTAAAATGTCGATGGGCCATTTTATTTATGGGCCTTTTATCATTTGAAGTTATTTGGTTATGTTATCCCGAAGTGTAAACCTGTTGGGCCATTTCAACTGGGACAAGTTTGCACCGCGCAATAATATGATTGAACACTTTAAAATGATAATGGGCCAATTAGTGCAAATTATTTTATAAGCTTATTTATTCCATACATCGCATACATGACATGCGCTCATGCATACACGCATCATGCTAACCCCCTTTGTGTTAAAAAGCCATCATAGATACCCGTTGGGTTGGGGGAAGACTTGTCAGAAGACCATCAATCAATATGAATGAGTCAGCCAACGAGGGATCCCGCCTGGATCAATTGGAGACCAAAATAACAGGAGATTGACCTGGATATTGCAAGCTCTGACTAATGTTGGACCAGTTTGACCGCACTCTGTATAGCCGATAGCAGAGAGATGAACAATCAGAATGGAAAGACCATCGGGGAACCTTCGGAGACCAAACTCCCTCATTCCGATATCGCCTCTATCAAAAACAGGCGATTCTCCAATCTTGGTAGACCTTTGTCAAAGGTGTTTAAGAAACTGAAGATGCAAGGACTTCTAAAACCCTTAAAACCTATACCACTTCCTAACCCTGTGCCACCGTACCTCAACCTAAATCAGTATTGTTACTTCCACCAAGAAAGGGGCCATGAAACTAATAACTGCATCCGCCTTAGGCATGAAATCCAAAACCTCATTGATGCCCATAAAATACCCAACCCGGAAAAAGAACAAGCCAACATACACAGAAAACCTCCACCTACCCACATTATTGACTCTGGCCTACCTGATAATCTTGTCTTCCCAACCCACAACTACCAAACTTCTTGCACGGGGATACGAGGCAACAGTGGTAAAAGTGAAATAAAGCAAAGGGAGGATCTTTGGGAAAACTTCTCAGACAGTGATGAGACAGGGGTTGCAAAGGGAAAAAGTGAATTGGAAGAAGAACTACTGTACCTGGAGAAATTGATGGTTGAAGGAAATAAGAAAGCAAGGGAAAATAGAGTTGCAATTTATGGAGATGTTTGTCTCCCAGATCTTATTCAGTTGAGATCCAGCATTTATTAATAGAGACATTGATTTTGTCTATTTGTTCGAACCTTTTCTTAATGATAATAAAGACGTTCATTTCGTTAACTTGCCTGAGTCTCTGCAACATGAGTATGTTTGACAAAAGTATTCAACCTTGGTACTATGATACTCAGCAATATTTCGAACCCGGTGAATTTTTGAAGAAGCAAGTAGAAAAGACAGGATAGCCATTCAGCAATGGGAAATGGGACAGTAAAACTGTCGGATTCAGAGGAGAATGAGTTCACCGAGCCGATCGACATGGAAAGATTGAAACAGTACTTTACTTGAGGAAGAAAAGACCGAGCAGTCACC
Source organism: Zanthoxylum bungeanum (assembly GCA_019454045.1). Taxonomy (NCBI): domain Eukaryota; kingdom Viridiplantae; phylum Streptophyta; class Magnoliopsida; order Sapindales; family Rutaceae; genus Zanthoxylum; species Zanthoxylum bungeanum. Next base: position 48,310 of record SKCR01024985.1, on the reverse strand, counting down.
AAGGGAATTGGCGGAAGACCTAACCCGACGGGATGAGAAACACATACATGCATGCATACACGTAACCCATTTTGCATCCTTTTTGTTTTGTTTTGTTTTGTTTTGTGTTCACAGGTTTTGAAGAAGAAAATGGAAAGCGGCAAAGACAAGCCATTCAGAAATAAAAAAAAGCACAATATCGGATTCAGGTAATAATCTGAGGGTTGAGGCCCACATTGGTGTTAGATTCAGGTATTTATTTGAGGGTTGAGACCCACATTGATGTTGGTATTGAGGAGGAATCCCAGGGTTGAGGCCCACATGAGTTTGAGTTTCGGGAATGGATATCGGGGGGTGAAGCCCATATTATCAGAAGATGACAGAAGAATTATGTGGAATGAAAAAAAAATGAGAGAGATAAATCTTTGATAGTTAGACATATGTTCGGTGATGACATTGTTCGTTGTAGGGAGAAGCTTGAGAAACGATAAGTGCGAGACGTGCTCTCGTCCGGTATTCTGAATAGATTGATCTCAGTTGGACTCGCGAGCACTTGATTACGGGATCTCAACAGTGGAAACCTGAGTGGTTGGCAAGATGACTAGCCGAAGGGATGATGGATCACTGAATGACCGTTTTCCTAGATGTCCACCCTGGTTTACTTATGCTACGATACATGACATGGTTGGAAGCAAAGAAAGTCTCTAAAAAGAAAAGAAAAACAAACCGCCTATAACCGATAAGCATGAAGCTATCCATGGGCGAGTATTAGGACCACCATGAGGAGAAATGCTACCTTAAAGGGTAGGTGAGTCAAAAAAAAAAACGAACGATGAAAAGAAAGAGACTAGAAAAGAAAGAGAATATCATATCATGTTGAGTATGCCGAAGTAATCACATAAAGTGATCAAGACATCCCGATTGGTTAGACCCACTGGTCCGATTCTCCGAAGCGAAATCATCAAGTTGGCTAACTTAAGGAAAATACTGTGAAAGAACCTTTGCACACACACACACACTAGGAGTCTAGTTCAGACCACATATTCAGAAGATTGAAGTTGAGCGTATCGAGTACTTTGAAGATTCTCCAGTTTTGACGCGAATCATTCGTTGAGGACGAATATATGTCTAGCTATCAAGATTATCTCGTGAGAGACAATACAATATGTTGGAATGGAATATCAGTGGTTCTGCCGGGTATGACATTCTGGGGGCGAGGCCCATATCAGTAGTAGTTTGGGACGAGGTCCACATCAGTATCAGTTTGGGGCGAGGCCCATATCAGTATCAAGTTTGGGGCGAGGCGCACATCTGTGTTAGCGTGGGGGCAAGGCCCATATCAGTATCAGCATGGGGGCGAGGCCCATATCAGTATTAGTTTTGGAGGCGAGGCCCATATCAGTAGTAGTTTATGATGAGGTCCACATCAATATCAGTCTGGGGGCGAAACCCATATCAGTAGCAGTTTGGGACGAGGTCCACATCAGTAGCAGTTTGGGGCGAGGCCCATATCAGTATCAAGTTTGGGGCGAGGCCCACATCTGTGTTAGCATGGGGTTGAAACCCACATCATCGTAATTATATTCCATTTTGGGGATGCGTCCCCGGGCCGAGGCCCATTTAGTCAGCGATATAGGGATGCGTCCCAGGGTCGAGGCCCCCGTTGTCGGCTGTAGTTATTGGGATGCGTCCCAGGGTCGTGGACCCACTACATTATATTTTGGGGATGCGTCCCCGGGCCGAGGCCCATTTTGTCCGGCGGTATTGGGATGCGTCCCATGGTCGAGGCCCCCGTTGTCGGTTGCAGTTATTGGGATGCGTCCCAGGGTCGTGGACCCACTGCATCAGTTTGGGGATGTGTCCCGGCCGAGGCCCATTTTGTCAGTGGTATGGGATGCGTCCCATGGTCGGGCCCCCGTTGTCGGTTGTAGTTATTGGGATGTGTCCCATGGTCGTGGACCCACTGCATCAGTTTGGGGATGCGTCCCCGGGCTGAGGCCCATTTTATCAGCAGTATTGGGATGCGTCCCAGGGTCGAGGCCCCCATTGTCGGTTGCAGTTATTGGGATGCGTCCCAGGGTCGTGGACCCACTTCATCATATTTTGGGGATGCGTCCCCGGGCCGAGGCCCATTTTGTCAGCGGTATTGGGATGCGTCCCAGGGTCGAGGCCCCCGTTGTCGGTTGTAGTTATTGGGATGCATCCCAGGGTCGTGGACCAACTGCATCATATTTTGGGGATGCGTCCCCGGGCCGAGGCCCAGTTTGTCAGCGGTATTGGGATGCATCCTAGGGTCAAGGCCCCCGTTGTCGGTTACAGTTATTGGGATGCATCCCAGGGTCGTGGACCCACTGCATCATATTTGGGGATGCGTCCCCGGGCCGAGGCCCAGTTTTGTCAACGGTATTGGGATGCATCCCAGGGTCGAGGCCCCCGTTGTCGGTTACAGTTATGGGATGCGTCCCAGGATCAAGGTCCACTGCATCATCAGCTCGACAGAGCAGCAGGCAAGTCAGGTGGCAGCTGGCGAGCCAGGTTAGTAAAAATGCATTGCATAACTTTGATATGATTGTTCAAAGTCACACACTGCACAAATCCCATCAAAGTGGGGACGATTGTAGGGATTGCATTTTTGCATGTGAAACCCGATGATGAGTCTCAGTTGGAGGCACTACTTTTTTTAGTCGAGGAAGTTGCGGGAAACGATCGTCGGAAGGGAATCGGCAATTTGTTAGTTCTTATTCGCTGGATTAGCTTCGGGTTCGCTTGTTGGACCTCCGTGTTAAAACACATGTCACAATTAAAAATAATTAAAACATTTAAAACATATGTCACAAATTTAATTAAAACCAATTAATTAAATTAAAGTTAAAAACGAAACCAATTAATTAAATTAAAATTGAAAATTTAATAACTAATTTAAAATTAAACCAAATTTAAATAATTCACTTCCAAATTAAAATACATCAAAACACCTAGCCAAGCCCACCCACCTAACCAAGGCCCACACGCCCATTCACCCTAATCCACACCCAAATTAAATTAAATTAAATATTAATTAAATAATATAATTAAATTAAATAAATAAATAAAATATTTACTAAACATAAAATAAGTATATGCCTAATATAAACTAATCAAATATAATCATTCCTAACTAAATAATATATTTACCAATCTAAAATATTTGACTTCCTAATCAACACCAATCTAATCTTATCACCTTCCTAATTTAAAATATTTTGTCCTCCCTCAATCTTGTGTATACCATTCTTGAAAAGCCTAAATTAGAAACCAATATCCCTTCCTTGTGAGACAAGGACAAACCCTAGCCTTCTTCTATATAAACATGCACTAACCTAGCCACCCCTCTCTCCACTCTCTCTAGCCCACGCCCAAGACCTCTCCAATGGACGGCAATCACAAAACACAAAATCAACCCTAAGAGCTCTCTCATTCACGCTCTCCTCACACACGACACAAACAACAAACAATAAACCCTAATTACATACTGCCTTCATCACGCCTCATCAAACAATAAGAAACCCTCATGTACCAGCACACTAACCTTCACTCAACACCACTGCCAAAGCCATTGTCTCCTCCACTCCCTCACCGTCCAACAAACGAAGCAGTACTCCACCATCACCGACCTGCAACCGCTCCCTTCATCTTTGATCACTCACAATCACTCATCAATAACCCTCAATCATCCTACTATAAGCCACGCCAATTGCCCTTCATGAATTAACAGCTCACACCACCTGTCCTTAATTCCAAGCGACAACGCCATCAATAGCCCACGCCCTTCACTCCATATTTAAGCAACAAATTGTCCCCAGCTCACGCCCCTTCAACGCACACAAAGGCCATAGTCACCACGTCCTCACTGCCTTTACACCTCACGCCAAACTGACCACTTCAAGCCCATTGCACTCCAAATCAACGCCATAAATCGTCCAAGCCCCCTACTGCCACTTCCCCTCACGCAGAAACAAATAACACGTCACACAAAAAACACAGCCCTTAAACCAACCTGCCACCTAGCAGCCCACTAACAGAACACACGTACAAAACCATCACATAAAACCCTCATGCTGATTACTCTTTCATTCAGCAACACTCACGCCTATTGCTTCTTCTTTCTATTCGGAACAGCCCCCACGAATCCCTTCAAACTGCCCAAAACAGTCCTCAAAACTACCCAAAACTGCACCCTGAAAACACCCAAAACAATCCATTAAAACACCAAAATAGTGACCTGAAACGTAGCAGCGAAACAACAGCAAATGGAGTTAAAACGGCGACCAAAACGGTGAAAAGGCGAGTTAAGATGTTAAACAAGTGAACCAAAAAAGTTGCGGAGTGATAGCCCTTCCGACGGTTGTAAACGCGAGTCCGGAAGACGACTTAAAAGGTTAGACCTGAGGGTACCTTTCACACTTGTTTTTTTTATTTAATTTTTATTGATTCTTTTAATTGTGTTTTAATTATTTATTGAATGTTGTTTGCATGTGATGTGTGTTGTGGCCATTGATTAAAACGGAAAATACGTCGTCTCTCGTGGTATATAGGATGGAAACCCATATATAAATTCCGTAGCCGATTCCGAATGGACGGTAGTGTGGTCTGTACTTGGGATACAACTCCACGTACCACTTGAGTAAACGTGCATATTCGCTTTATGTTACTTTGATTATTCGTATTTTATTATTCCGTCTTTTATTTCCGCATGTCATTTATTTATATAATGATGTGATCGAGCGCATAGGCTTAGTAAGTCGGATTAAAGGTCCCCTATTTGGAGGGGTTAAAATCATTTACCACGATGCTTTACCGCGCCGGTTGATGTATGTTCGGTTGGATGTAAGATATGTTCAATCGGGCATACTAAGTTTGATATGATTGTCTTTATTTTTGTATGCATTATGCGATCGAGCGCATGGGCTTAGTAAGTCGGATTAAGGTCCCCTATTTGGAGGGGTTAAAATCCTTTTACCACGATGATTTGCCGCGCCGGTTGATGTGTGTTTGGTTGGATGTAAGATATGTTCAATCGGGCATACTAAGTTTGATATGATTGTCTTTATTTTTGTATGCTTGATGCGATCGAGCGCATGAGCTTAGTAAGTCGGATTAAAGGTCCCCTATTTGGAGGGGATAAAATCCTTTACCACGATGCTTTGCCGCGTCGGTTGATATATACTCGGTGGATGTAAGATGTATTCAATCGGGTATACGAAATTTCATATAGTTATCTTTATCTTTGTACGCATTGTAACGAAAGACACATGGGCTTATTGTGTTGGATTAAAAGGTTCTCCATTTGGGGGAAGAAAAGCCTAAAAGGCTACCTTTACCACGATATTTACAGTGTCTTTCATCTATTGATTGCATCATCTATCCCTGTCTTGGCTTAAAGTATTACAATTCATATATCCATGTTATGATAGCATTTGAGTATCATTTCTTGTGGTATATCGGATGGAAACGCAGACATAAATTCCGTAGCTGATTCTGAATGGACGGTAGTGCGGTCTGTACTTGGGATACAATTCCACGTACCACTTGGAAAAGTGCTCACCTGTGTCCTTGTGTCCATATTAGTTATCTTCTTTTGTACCACGTCATAGCATGCTCACTTTAATGCCTAATTGCATCCTTAAGTGTCTTTTTGCATTATGTACTTAGTTGACTCTTTTATTTGTGCATGGACATGTAATGGCTATTTGTTTATGATATGTCTATGAAATCACATGTTCGCCATTATTTGATTCACCTTTATGTGTGCTTGTGTGGTTAGTGTGTGCTTGTGTTTCCATGAATACAATATGCCAATGAAGTTGTATGTTCGTTGCCACTTTAATGTACTTTCAAGCATGCAATCTTAGATGTGAAATATATGCAAATTTAGGTATAAGTTTTATTTTTGTGCATGTGAATTTAGAAGCATGATACTCTTGGAAATAAGTGTTACTTAAACTTGATTAAATTATTACACAAATCCTTTCATTACAAGTGACATAAGTAAGGGACCATTCCGAACCCAACGGTTTGAGGTCTTCCCTTGCGAGGGGTGAGTGCGGCCTTAAATCTCATTTTCCCGGTTCACACCGGGTGGCGACTCCATTATTCTCCGGTTTAGTCCCCCGTGGCTACTCCGTACTCCCGACTAGGCCGCGAGCCTAGAACAGCGTCGCCCAGGTTCTGTTGTCTACAGGGATCCTAGCCCACTAGGAAACTAGGTTTCCCAAGTACTCAACAGAGGGTTAGAGGCTCGCCGAAAAATAGTGGGATGCCAGTATTGAATTTGCAATTTCGTTCAAATACTTGGCATCACGCGCTTTCAAATTAATTCATCATTTTAAATATTTTTTAGTTGGACTAATACTATATTATTTTTTTCTTATAACAATTGGACTGTACCCAAAAATCGTTAATTGAATAGTTAGACTATTGCAATTAAGATGGCTGGAAAGATCAGAGCTAGAGACATTATCATGGGCGAAAATGTCTTTAATGGCGCGAACTTTCCTGATTGGGATATGAACCTCAAGATTATCTTAAGGGCTGAGAGGATGCTCTATACGATAGAAAGACCTCTCGGGCCTAAGCCCGGAAATGAGCAGTCGCTTGAGCTTGAGCTTTGGAAGACTCATAGCGATGATAACTCAACTGCTCAATCCGTCATGCTCGCTGCGATGACCCCTCAATTTCATCGCCAAAACAAAGGATTGGATCCCTATACTATGATGGAAAAATTGAAGGACCTTCATCGATCTAACCTTAGATCGCAAAGGTATGAATTGTAGAAAAAGCTCTTTCGCTCTCAAATATCAGAGGGTACATCTGTCGAGCACCATGTGTCATAGATGATTGTTGACATTAAACAGTTGGGTCAGCTAGGCATAACCTTTGAGGCTGAGACTTCTATAGATTTGATTTTGCAGTCTCTTCTTGACAGCTGGAGCGGGTTCATCATGAACTACAATATGATGAACCAAGGCCATACTCTTAGAGAGTTGATGGCAATGCTGCGTGAAGCAGAAAAAGAGCTAATGAAGGGCAAAAAGTGCGAGGCGCACTTCACTTCAACATCTCAGTCTTCTAAGGCTTGGCCAAAGGCTACTGGAGGTATAAAGAAGAAGAAGAAGGGCAAGGCCAAATCTTCAAAGTCTTATGGGAAGGCAAATGACAAATCCCAAGATGTATGCCTGCAGTGTGGCAAACAGGGTCACTGGAAGCGTGACTGTCGTGAGTACAAGGCGCACATGAAGAAAATCAAAGCGGGCAAGACACTAGCTTCAGGTATGTTTGTTATAGAAATAATCATGTCTACTTCTAGTTTTAAAAATTGGATTTTTGATTCTGGTTGTGGCACTCATATATGTACTGATGTGTAGGATCTGTAGATTAGCAGGAGACTGGCCTCAGGGGAGATAGACCTCCGAGTTGGAAATGGGACAGGAGTCGCCTTTTGGCTGTTGGGACTTATATTTTAGAACTGCCCTCGGGGCATGTACTAAACTTATCAGACTGTTATTATGTACCTAGTTTGACTAGGAATATTATATTTGTATCTTTATTAGCCCAATGTGGGTATACTTTTGTTTTTAGAAACAATAGGTGTTTTATGTATAAAAATGATATGGAGATATGCAGTGCTGATGTGAATAATGGTCTTTATATTTTGAATATAAATCAATCTCAAACATATAATGTAACAAACAAAAGGCTTAAACTAAGTAACAAAGATGAAACTTATATGTGTCATTGTCGTCTATGACATATTAAAAAGACTTGCATATCCATACTTTCGAACAGTGGGTACTTGGACGGATTTGATCAAAATTCATATGACGTCTGCGAATCTTGTTTGTTAGGTAAAATGCCTAAAACACCTTTTAGTGGTAAAGGTGCACGTGCCACCGAACTGTTAGCCCTCGTTCATAGTGACGTATGTGGGCCCATGTCTAGCCAGGCTAGAGGTGGATATGAATAATTCGTAACCTTTACGGATGATGCATCGCGTTATGGTTATGTGTATCTTATGAGACACAAGTCGGAAACCTTTGAGAAATTCAAAGAGTTTCGACACGAAGTAGAAAAATAGACCGGCAAAAGTATTAAAACATTACGGTCGGACTGTGGTGGAGAATACTTGATCAATGAGTTTCTCGATTACTTGAAAGAGTGGTATTCTTTCACAGTGGACTCCTTCCGGAACACCTCAATTAAATGGTGTGTCCGAATATTGAAACTGAACTTTGTTTGACATGGTAAGGTCTATGATGAGTCACACTGAGCTACTTATTTCCTTATGGGGATATGCATTGAACAGTGCAATACTTATTTTGAATAAGGTTCCGTCAAAGTCTGTTCAACAGACTCCGTATGAGATATGGACAGGAAAGAAACCGGGTTTCTCATTCCAGAAGATTCGGGGATGCTGGGCATAGGTTAAATGTTTGGAAGGTACCAAACTAGAACCCAAATCAGATAAATTCCTATTTATAGGTTATCTTAGGGAAACCAAAGGATATTACTTTTACAACCCACAAGAGAACAAAATATTTTTTGCTCTACATGCGGTATTCCTTGAGAAGGAATTCCTAAATGCAGTGGTCTGTAGGAGGAAAGTAGAACTCGATGAAAGTCGGAGTGATACTGTTCCTGGCACAGAATCCTTAACGAAACATGAACAGTTCATCAGGGATGAGACTGTACCACAATCTTCGAATACACAAGAACCACGTAGATCAGAGAGAGTCAAAAAAACAACCTGAGAGGTATGGGTTTCTGATCTCACCTCATGTGGATATTAATCTTATTGAGGAAGACGAACCAGCTACGTCTGAGGAAGCGATACAAGGTATCGACTCCGATTTATGGCAAGATGCCATGAAGTCCAAATGGATTCCATGTACACCAACCAAGTTTGGACACTTTGTGGGAATACAGATACTGGGTGACGCATACTGTTCTAGGCTCACGACCTAGTTGGGAGTACGAAGTAGCCCATGGGGGACTAAACAGGAGAATGATGGAGTCGCCACCCGGTGTGAATAGGGATAAAGATTTAAGGCCGCACTCACCCCTCGCAAGGGAAGACCTCAAACCATTGGATTCGGAATGGTCCATTACTTATGTCACTTGTAATAAATGATTTGTGCAATAATTGAACCAAGCCTAAGCAACATATTTCCAAGGATAATTTACTCTTAAGTTTGCATGCATACATTAAAATTTCATCTAAGTCCACATGTGACACATCTTCATATTTGCATACAACCTATTTGCATATACTCTATGTCCAAATTTGCATGCATAGAGATAAATACGGCTAGCATACAATGTCATAAGCACATTACATTTGATCATAGGCATGCTAATAGATAATAATTGTACACTCAAGTATGAAAGCAAACTGGAATAACAACGAACATGCAATAGCACACGGTAATCTCATGAACATACTTCGATCGTATAATGCGGAAAATAAAGAACAAACTAAACATAATGCGAATTCCCAACGCAAAATAAATGACTAATCATGCTTCAAAATGAACAACTAAATGAGCTAAATCATGCTTAAGAACCAAGTAGCATACTAACAGCCTAATCATGCTTGAATACCATCTCATGAACACATCAAATAAATAAATGCAGGAATTCAAATAGTATGATTGATTACATGATATAAGAGAAATCACCTAAGAAACAATTATATATGACATGTGATGAAAAGGACTCAGTTCAGTGTATTCGCGTTCATGTAGCGTTCGTAAACGCGTTCGAACGGTAAACAAAAGGTTCGAGTTCGTATAGCGTTTGAGAACGCGTTCGAACGAGACCGGACCTGATGAAACAAATGCATGCGTGTTCGAGTAGCATTTGTAAACGCGTTCGAACGATAAACAGAAGGTTCGCGTTCGTATAGCATTTGATAATGCGTTCAAACGTGACCAGACAGAAAACATGCGTTCATGCGGCGTTCTGGAATGCGTTCGAATGGGGTTACAGCAGTGACCTCCAAAATGCAGTAAACAACATGACACATACATGAACAGATGAATAGATGACACCTAATAAATAATAACGGGCTAAAAGGCGCGGCAAAGCATCGTGGTAAAGGCTCTCAAAATAGAGGACCTTTAATCGCACTTACTAAGCCCATGCGCAAACAACACAATATATATAAAAAGTAAAGACAATGACATCAGACTTCATGTATCTGATTGAACATATCTCACATCCAATCGAATATACATTATCTGGCGTGGCAAAGCATCGTGGTAAAGGATTTTAACCTCTCAAAATAGAGGACCTTTAATCGCACTTACTAAGCCCATGCATAAACAACACAATACATATATAAAAAGTAAAGACAATGATATCGGACTTCGTGTATCTGATTGAACATATCTTACATCCAATCGAATATACATTATCCGGCACGGCAAAACATCATGGTAAAGGATTTTACCTCTCAAAATAGAGGACCTTTAATCGCACTTACTAAGCCCATGCGCTTTATCTCATCATAATGCATATAAAAATAAAGACAACAATATCGGACTTCGTATACCCGATTGAACATATCTCATATTCAACCGAATATACATCATCCGGCGCGGCAAAGCATCGTGGTAAAGGATTTTAACCTCTCAAAATAGAGGACCTTTAATCGCACTTACTAAGCCCATACGCTAATAACACGATGCATATAAGAAATAAAGACAACAATATCGGACTTCGTATACCTGATTGAACATATCTCACATGTAACACCCTGCTAGAGGCAAGATGCTACCGGCAGAAGACAAGATTGACCCATCTCCATAAGTCTCTGAATCTACCTAAAATTCGGCATGATGTATCCTAAAAACTGGATCAAACCAATAAAAGGACCTCAGGTCCACACAAAACTCATCAAAACCACAACCTAAGAACTCTGTACCCACATCATCTATCAACACTCACGGGGGCTCTGTGCCCACATCATAAACAATCAAAATTTTAATTTATTAATACAAACCACGTGCTCAGCACGATAAAATAAAATAAAATAAATCAGATATCCTAATCTTTTAAAACTTTTCCTAGGACACTTGCGAGGGTGACTGCCGCTTGGGTAATCCACATCTCGAGAATGACTTCCAAAGCCGATATGATTGACCAATCTACAAGTCAACCTGCAAAACTGGCAAAATGGTTTTTTGTGAGTTTTTAAAACTCAGTAAGTAACCGTGCTAGTAATACAACAAACAAGTCAAACATTTATGACAAACAAACAAGTAAAATATATCAGCCGTTTGTCAGATTTACTAAGTTATTTCAAATTCGAATTTATTAATTGTTATTATTCTTTATTCTTAACTCTCATCAAAGTTTCACATTTTCATATTAACATATGTACTAGTCTAATAGCAAACGCCCAAAGCATACAAAGAAAATCGTATATATCTATACTTTTATCACAATAGTCCAACTTTGAAATATCATCAAATCTCTATGTTAAATAAACTTTTCTCAATACCAAATCAAACCATTTTTAACTTCCTTTAATTACAAAATTATTACAATGGCTTAACAATCGAGATTCATATACATTTACACAAACCTTAGCACACCTCTATTATATTCATGCCAAAAATAAGTCTAAAGTTCTTATACATATACATACATACAAATACAGCTTAACAAACGCGCTTTATAACATCTAACATTCACATTAGTTTTCAAATTTATTCATTCATTTGACATAAGCTTTCATTATCCATATAATCAACGAGCTTCATCATACACGTACATACACACAGTCACACACACAATCATCATACAACTAATCATGAAGCAAACTTAACAACCAATACATCACAAGGCATACAGTCAAACAATACATACATATCACGGCATACCAAGTTTATCGTGCGACTTCTCATACATAAGCACATCCATAACAAACATTCCAAAACACGACTTAAACACTCACATACAAACATATGTTTCAAACATATGAATACCTTCTTTTACCAAATTTAAATGTCATACCTTTAATAATTCTCATAGATTTTCCTTTATCGATCAAACATAATCATTCATAATCTCTATCTAGGAACATTTGATATAACATCTTTATCAAATGAACATATCCAACCTATATGTATCTAAGCATCATATGCATTTACGAATACATACTCATAGACATTAATATCATTAACCTCTTACTTCATATTATGATAATAATAAAAGCCATACCTGCGATGATCATTTCACTTAGCTACACATAACCTTGAACTGCTTCTCAACTACTTCTTAACTATCTTTTGTTTTACCTAACATATTAATCATCTATACACGTATATATATATATATATATTATATATATATATATATATATATATATATATATATATAGATATATATATATATATATATATATATATATATATATATATAATCAAGATACGAAATCACACATTAAGCTCTCATCGCATGAGTTACTTACCTGGCTTCGCGAGCGCCGCAGGTCATAGTTAAGTCTGTCAAAACTGTTAGACAATTATGACCCATAACGTCACTGTTTGTAAAAGACATTGTGTTTTTGTACTAAATTAACTATGTAGTAATGAATTGCCTTTTACCATTTTGTAATTAATTTACTTTGATATAGAAATGGTAGAAGTCCTTATGATTAGTTCGGATTGAGATTATATGAGAAAGTATCAATCCATAAAGGTTTAATCATTAATATATCCCTAGTCATAGTATTATCGAGACTGGACATTGATAATGCGGAATAGACTAGTATTGCACTTGTGCGCGTTGTGAGGGCATAACGGCACAGTTCTCATATGTTTAAGTATTGGATACTTATGCAAGTGCGATAGGAGGTCGTGTTTTACCGATGGTACGAAAAACAGCTTCGCTCTGGAGAGACCCCGCGGAATCCCATTAGTAGTATGTATATGTATTTATGGGAGTCCGCTTCAGGGTAGGTGTATTTGGTCTTAACCTGAGACTTGCATCGCTAGTACTTGCGATAATCGGTAAACTTTTGTTTTGGTCGTCCAGGGCTTTAACAGGTTCTGTGTGCGCCTCTTCTAGGTTTATTGAGAATCCTAGTGTATTGGATTTGATGTCAAAATGGAAGTATCACTTCAGACATATGGAGATGATGATCACGCAGGGATTCAGAACTAGTTCTCTATAATATTGCAACCATCGAGATAATATGACAAGGTCATGATTATCCGATTCAAAGAGACTAGTTGCTTGATATCCAATATGTGCTTCGTACGGGGCATACACTATTCCAGCCCCAGGCCTTGCACGTGACATCAGATACTGGATCGCGATACGCAATACGACGTATACTACGCCCGACATAGATTATATATTCCAGTAAGAATATTTTTGGAGAATTGGGTAGGCACGGTGCTTTGCTAGAAGCCAACCATGTCTTGTAAATCGGTAAGCACGTGGTACGAGGTACTTACTTTATCGGATAGTCCGATAACCGGATTTACTACTAACATATCCAGAGATCTCTTGGGTCGCTTCCCAAAGATTAACCGATGATAGTTGACTTAAATTAATCTGGGATTAATATAGAGACAGAGAAAAATTAATCTGGGATTAATTAGGGTTTTATTTAATCTGGGATTAAATGTGTTCGGTAGAGAGAGAACGCGATTAATTTGGAATTAATCGGTAAAATAAATTTAATAGTTAAATTTGATTTTTCTATTTAATTTATTTGAATGGGCTAAAATTAATATATCGGATATATTAATACGAATTGGATTTCGTTACGAAATTAAAGTCAAACTTTAATACGAACGAACGAATTAATTTAGAATTAATTCGTAAACGATGTTCGTAATTATTTACGAGGCATCATATTTAATTAAATTAGATTTAATTATTTAGCGACGGAAGTTCGTTTAATCGGATTAAACGAAACCGAGCCGCGACAAATGTTCGTAGAGATATTTGAATTTTGAATTCAAATATTGGGGGCCCATATGTGGTAGGTGTACCTCCACCCAACTACCTTGTTTTGCTTTTTGAAAACCATTTACCCACACCTACCAAGTTTAGGGTAAAAGGTGAAATGGTTTTACTAAAAGTAAATAACAAACCAAATCTCTACACTTGGTAAGACACACTTTTCATTAAATTAAAACTTGAAAAACCCTAGAGAACTCCCTAAGGTGGCCGAATTCTCTCCTCCATTCTCTCTTGGATTTGCTTTCAAATCAACAAAAGCTAGCACTTTGGAAGTTGACAAAGGTGATAGGGAACTACTCAAAAGCTTGGAATCATCAAAAGGTTGGAACTTGGAGTTCATCCTCTCAAAAATTTTTAAAGCTCTATCCATTCATTGTAGTTTATTCCGCACCTTATAATGATTATATTAAATGGTTTTCTTGCTTATTAGATCCTATGAATGTTCTAGGAACACTAACAATGGTATCAGAGCCTAATTTAAGCATGGAAATTTCTAGGGTTCTTGAACCAAAAATTTGGGGCTTTTATGATTTGAGCATGATTCTTTAAAATTGATGCTTTGAGTATGTTTACAACATGATAACTTAGAGTTATGCATGATTAGATTTGAAATAAATCAAAAGAAACAAAAATTAAAAATTGCTTAGTGAGGCCGAAACTCACTGTAATATGCACTACAATTTTTCATTTTTTTGTAGCAATGAAATGATGTGTTTTGATGCATGTTTAAAAGTTGATAGTTGGTTTAATTTGATTAGAATCAATTTCAATAATGTTCATGTTGAAATGAAAGAGCATGTTGAGCATGAAATGATGTTTTTAGATTTCATTTGTGTCAAGCATGTTGTGATGTGTTTTGGCTTGATTTTATGTTAAGCATGAATTATTGGATTAAGCATGATTATTAAGTTAATTGATATTTTGGAAATATTGAGTTTAATTAATTAATTATGGCTAATACACTTTAATTAAAATAATTGTGATATTTGGAATATTATAATTATGATAATATGCCTTTAAAATGAATTGGGCTAAAAGTGTGTATTTGGGCCTAATGGGCTTGGTTGACCAAGTTTGGTTTTGGACTTTTGGATTTGATCCATTTGGACCCAAAACCAATTCCATAAAGTCCAAATACATCACTTGACCCTTTAAAGATTTTAATTGGGCCTAGTGGGCCTAAATTGATTTGTTGGCAATAGGGTGATTCCTATTGGGCCTTGGAATTTTAGGTTTGATCCATTATGGCCAAAGCCCATGCCTTAAGAATCAATTAAAAGCCCATTGGACTTTAATTAAAATGACATTGGATGTTATTGGGCCTTTGAGACCCATTAAGATTGGATTTGGAATCCAAGTCTTTAAGGCAAATAAATAAGTGTATGTATTTAATTTGGAATTAAATGGAATTAGTATTGAATACAAATAAATTGGATTTAAAATTGTAGTTCAATATAATTCAAGAATACTTACTTTGAGTATTTATTCTTAAATGAGTTTGACTCTTTCAAATCAAATCATTGTTTGAACATTGTATGGTCACATAATAAAGACTGATTAATTGGATTAGATTGTTTGTGATACATGCTTTGTATGATTACATGAATGTGATGAATGAATAGCGTATATCAGATGGATATTAGAAGGAAAGGGTAATTTTGGAAATTATTGTAAATTTGGAATTTATAAATTGGACCTGCGTGTCCAGCCTTATCTCTTATTCTCTCTTTGTATTCTCTTCTCACCTAATTCCCCTCAATGCAAATGAGGTTTCTATTTTGTATTATGTAATTAGGTAGGAATAGAATAGTTCTATCTGGGAGAGGAAATGAAGTGATTTGTTCTAGGAACAATATGTTACATATCTATCCGCATATCACTATTAATTTACTTTACGTCGCGCTTTATGATGTTTTAGAAGCATGCTTAAGGGTGTATGATGAGACCTAATCAAAGATAATTAATTGGTTGCCAATTACGCGAAAAACCCTCAAAAATATATTAATAAGCGTTTTTCTTTCCGTTGAGTGATTCTACTCAAGATCCAAAGTTGGCATTGGTTTGTTGGCCAAAGTCAAGACCTTTGTCAATTGAGGATGTGTTTGAATCATGAGATTTTTGTTCTATATCGGTGTCTTGTCCAAGTTGTGATTTGTAGGCCAAAGTCAAGATCACTTCTTGTCCATCGACATTGATTACGAAGTTTTCCATGTCAATGGGTCCCGCTTAACTGGAATCATTAAGCTTGTTGTGCCAAAGCCAAGGCTTAGTTGATTCAGAGGAAAAAGGTTAGGAAAATATATTATATATATTGGCATATATATTGTATATATGTTTCGGACTTGGATGTCCTCCTACCGGATCTAGGAATTGGATGGGATCCAATTGATTTTCGAGATCTACCTAGTTAAGTTTCATACAGCTTGTTGGCCAAAGTCAAGGTTGTATGTTATTTAACGGGATCCTAGCCCACTAGGAAACTAGGTTTCCCGAGTACTAGACAGAGGGTTAGAGACTCACCGAAAAATAGTGGGAGGCTAGTATTGAATTTTCAATTTCATTCAGATACTTAACTTTACGCTCTTTCAAATTTATTTCGTCATAATTATTTAGTTGGACTAATACAATGTTTTTTTCTTGTAACAGTTAACTGTACCCAAATATCGTTGACTAGATAGTTGGACTATCGTAGACAAGATGACTGGAAAGGGAAATGTCCGAGACATTATCATGGGCGAAAATGTCTTCAAGGGCACAACTTTACCGATTGGGAAATGAATCTAAGGATAGTCCTTGGAGCCGAGAGGCTACTATATACTATACAGAGACCTCTTGGGCCTAAGCCCAAACCTGATGAGCTACTTGAGCTGGAGCTTTGGAAGACTCACAGCGATGATTGTGATACTGCTCAGTCTATTATGCTTGCTTCTATGACTCAACATTTCCGTCGACAGAACAGAGACTTGGATCCCTATAACATGTTGGCAAGGTTGCAAGATCTTCACCGATCTAACCGTAGGTCACGGAGATATGATTAGTAAAAAAGCTCTTTCGTTCGCGTTTGTCAGAAGGCATGTCTGTTGAGTCCCATGTGGCACAGATGATTGCTGACATAGATGAGCTAGCTGAGATGGGGATAGTCTTTGAGGCTGAGCTTACCATAGTATGGTCCTGCAATCTCTCCCCGACACTTGGAGACAGTTCATCATAAACTATAATTTGATGAACACTGATGATACTCTTGGAGACTTATTGTCGGTTCTCAAAGAAGCTGAGAAAGAGCTGCTTAAGGGCAACAAGCACGAGGCGCACTTTGCTTCGACATCTCATACGCCGAGGGCTGGGCTCAAGGCGACTGGAGGTGTGAGAAGAAGAAGCATAAAGAAAAGGGCAAGGCCAAATCGTCAAGGGCTTCTGGGAAGCCTAAGGACAAATCTCAGGATGTTTGCCTCCAGTGCGGCAAGTGGGGTCACTGGAAGCGTGACTGCCGCGAGTACAAGGCGCTCTAGAAGGAGATTAAAGCGGGCAAGGCACCGGCTTCAGGTATGTTTGTTATAGAGATAAACATGACTACTACTTCTAGTTTAAAAATTGGATTTTTGATTCTGGTTGTGGTATTCATATATGTACTGATGTGCAGGATCTGCAGATTAGCAGGAGACTGACCTCAGGGGAGATTGATCTACGCGTTGGAAATGGGGGGCACCAGTCGCTGTTTTGGTTGGCCGTTGGCACTTTTGTTTTAGAGCTGCCCTCGGGGCATGTACTTGAACTTAATGATTGTTATTATGTACCTAGTTTGACTAGGAGTATTATCTCTGTATCTTGTTTGACCCAATGCAGGTACACTTTTGTATTCCGAAACACTGGGTGTTTTGTTTATAAAGATGATTTTGAGATATGTTCTGCTGATGCTAATAATGGTCTTTATATTTTGAATATAAATTAATCTCAAACATATAATGTAACAAACAAAAGGCTCAAATTAAGTAATAAAGATGAAACTTATATGTGGCACTGTCATCTGGGACACATAAACAAGACTCACATATCCAAACTTTCGAAGAGTGGGTACTTGGACGGATTTGATCCAAATTCATATGACGTCTGTGAATCTTGCTTATTAGGCAAAATGCCTAAATCACCTTTTAGCGGTAAAGGTGTACGCACCACCGAACTATTAGCCCTCGTTCATAGTGACATTTGTGGGTCCATGTCTAGCCAGGCTAGAGGCGGATACGAATACTTCGTAACCTTTACGGATGATGCATCACGTTATGGTTATGTGTATCTTATGAGACACAAGTCAGAAACTTTTGAGAAATTCAAAGAGTTTCGACACAAAGTTGAAAAATAGACCGGCAAGAGTATAAAGACATTACGGTCGGACCGTGGTGGCGATACTTGAGCAATGAGTTTCTAGATTACTTGAAAGAATATGGCATTCTTTCACAGTGGACTCCTCCTAGAACACCGAAATTAAACGGTGTGTTCGAACGGAGAAACCAACTTTGTTGGACATGGTAAGGTCTATGATGAGTCATACTGAGCTACCTATTTCCTTCTGGGGATATACATTAAACAGTGTAATTCTTATTTTGAATAAGGTTCCGTCAAAGTCTGTACAACAGACACCATATGAGATATGGACAGGAAAGAATCGGGTTTTCTCATTCCTGAAGATTTGGGATGCGGGCATACGTCAAACATTTGGAAGTACCAAACTTGAGCCCAAGTCGGATAAATGCCTATTCGTAGGATATCCTAGAGAAACCAAAGGATATTACTTCTATCACCCACGAGAGAGACAAAGTATTTGTTGCTCTACATGCGGTTTTCCTTGAGAAGGAATTCCTAAATGCAGTGGTTAGTGGGAATAAAGTCGAACTCGATGAAAATCGGAGTGATACTATTTCTGGCATAGAATCCTCAACGGAACAAAACAGTCCATTCGGGATGAGACTGTACCACAATCTTCTATCACACAAGGACCGCGTAGGTCGGAGAGAGTCAGGATACAACCTGAGAGGTATGGGTTTCTGATCTCACCTCATGTAGATATTAATCTCATTGAGGATACTGAAACGGCTACGTATGAGGAAGCGATACAAGATATCGATTCCGCTTTATGGCAAGAAGCCATGAAGTCTGAAATGGATTCCATGTACACCAACCAAGTTTGGACACTGGTTGATGCACCAGAAGGCGTAAAGCCTATTGGTTGCAAATAGGTCTTCAAGAAGAAGACCGACATGGATGGCAACGTACAAATGTACAAAGCTAGGCTTGTAGCAAAGGGGTATCGTCAACGATATGGTTTCGATTACGACGAAACTTTCTCACCCGTTGCCATGATTAAATCCATTCGGATAATGCTTGCTATTGCTGCATATTTCGATTACGAGATATGGCAGATGGATGTTAAAACCACTTTCCTCAACGGAAACCTTTTGGAGGATGTTTATATGCAATAGCCTGACGGTTTTATCGTGCCTAAACTTCTTGCAAACAAGGTTTGTAAGTTAAATCGGTCCATTTATGGACTGAAGCAAGCATCGCGGTCATGGAACCAACGTTTTGATGAGATCATAAAAGAATATGATTTCATTCAAACGAAGATGATCCTTGTGTATACAAGAAGGTTAGTGGGAGAGCACTTACTTTTATTGTCCTTTATGTTGACGATGTATTACTTATAGGCAATGACATTCCCATGTTAACATCGGTGAAGCAGCCTATATTCTAGGAATAAAGATCTACCAGGATAGATCTAGAAAGCTGCTTGGACTCTCCCAGAGCACGTACATTGACAAAGAGTTGAAAAGATTCAACATGGATCAGTCCAAGAGGGGACTGTTACCAGTGTCACATGGCATCACTCTATCTAAGGACATGTGTCCTAAAACTCAAGATGAGAGAAACAACATGAGTCGGATACCGTTCGCCTCGGCAGTCAGATTGATCATGTATGCCATGATATGTACGCGACCTAATGTCTCGTATGCTTTGAGCATGTGTAGTCGTTATCAGGCCGATCCAAGTGATGGTCACTGGATGGTAGTTAAGAACATCCTTAAGTATCTTAGACGAACTAAGGATGCTTTCTTAATCTATGGAGATGAAGAACTTGAGGTAGCTGGGTATACCGATGCAAGTTTATAACCGATAAAGGCGACAACAAGTCGCAATCCGGGTAAATATTTTGTTTGAATAACGGAGCAGTGAGCTGGAAATCTTCCAAGCAAGATACTGTTGCCGATTCCAAAACAGAAGCGGAGTACATTGCTGCAGCCGAGGCAGCAAAGGAAGCAGTTTGGATCCGAAAATTCCTAATTGGATTAGGAGTAGTTCCGTTAGCAGTTGACCCCGTTCCATTGTATTGTGACAATAACAGGGCTATAGCGCAGGCTAAGGAACCGCGGTCTCATCAACGATCCAACATGTTCTTCGATGTTTCCATCTGATACGTGAGATCATACATCGTGGCGATGTGAAGATCGAGAAGGTCGCAGCAGATGACAACATTGCAGATCCGCTGACGAAAGCTATTTCACAGCAGAAGTTTGAGAGACATATACATAGTTCATGTGTTAGATGCTTGAGTGACTGGCTATAGGCCAAATGAGAGATTGTTAGACAATTATGACCCATAGCGTCATTGTTTGTAAAAGACATTGTGTTTTTGTACTAAATTAACTATGTAGTAATGAAATTGCCTTTTACCATTTTGTAATTAATTTACTTTGATATAGAAATTGTAGAAGTCCTTATGATTAGTTTCGGATTGAGATGATATGAGACAGTATCAATCCATAAAGGTTAATCATTAAATATCCCTAGTTGTAGTATTATCGAGACTGGACATCGATAATGCGGAATAGACTAGTATTGCACTTGTGCGCGTTGTGAGGGCATAACGACACAGTTCTCATATGTTTAAGTATTGGATACTTATGCAAGTGCGATAGGAGGTCATGTTTTACCGATGGTACAGAAAACAGCTTCGCTTTGGAGAGACCCCGCGAAATCCCATTGGTAGTATGTATATGTGTTTATGGGAGTCCGCTTCAGGGTAGGTGTATTTGGTCTTAACCTGGACTTGCATCGCTAGTACTTGCGATAATCGGTAAACTTTTGTTTTGGTCATCCAGGGCTTTAACAGGTTCTGTGTGCGCCTCTTCTAGGTTTATTGAGAATCGTAGTGTATTGAATGTGATGTCAAGATGGAAGTATCACTTCAGACATATGGAGATGATGATCACGCAGAGATTCAGAACTAGTTCTCTATAATGTTGCAACCATCGAGATAATATGACAAGGTCATGATTATCCGATTCAAAGAGACTAGTTGCTTGATATCCGATATGTGCTTCGTACGGGGCAGACACTATTCCAGCCCCAGGCCTTGCATGTGACATCAGATACTGGATCGCGATACGCAATACGACGTATACTACGCCTTGCATAGATTATATATTCCAGTAAGAATATTTCTGGAGAATTGGGTAGGCACAGTGCTTTGCTAGAAGCCAACCATGTCTTGTAAATCGATAAGCATGTGGTACGAGGTACTTACTTTATCAGATAGTCCGATAACCAGATTTACTGCCAACATATCTAGAGATCTCTTGGGTCGCTTCCCAAAGATTCACCGATGATAGTTGACTTAAATTAATCTGGGATTAATATAGAGAGAGAGAAAAATTAATTTGGGATTAATTAGGGCTTTATTTAATCTGGGATTAATGTGTTCGGTAGAGAGAGAACGCGATTAATTTGGAATTAATCGGTAAAATAAATTTAAATTTAGTTTGATTTTTTTCTATTTATTTTTTGAATGGGCTAAAATTAATATATCGGATATATTAATACGAATTGGATTTCATTACAAATTAAAGTCGGACTTTAATACGAACGAACGAATTAATTTAGAATTAATTCGTAAACGATGTTCGTAATTTATTTACGAGGCATCAATATTTAATTAAATTAGATTTAATTATTTAGCGACAGAAGTTCGTTTAATTGGATTAAACGGAACCGAGCCGCGGCAAATGTTCGTAGAGATATTTGAATTTTG
Organism: Zanthoxylum bungeanum; assembly: GCA_019454045.1. Classification (NCBI taxonomy): domain Eukaryota; kingdom Viridiplantae; phylum Streptophyta; class Magnoliopsida; order Sapindales; family Rutaceae; genus Zanthoxylum; species Zanthoxylum bungeanum. The sequence goes on along the minus strand of SKCR01024985.1, from coordinate 26,235 downwards.
AATTCAAATATGTGGGGCCCATGTGTGGTAGGTGTACCTACCACCCAACTACCTTGTTTTGCTTTTTGAAAACCATTTACCCACACCTACCAAGTTTAGGGTAAAAGGTGAAATGGTTTTTCTAAAAGGTAAATAACAAAACCAAATCTCTACACTTGGTAAGACACACTTTTCATTAAATTAAAACTTGAAAAACACTAGAGAACTCCCTAAGGTGGCCGAATTCTCTCCTCCATTTCTCTCTTGGATTTGCTTTCAAATCAACAAAAGCTAGCACTTTGGAAGTTTACAAAGGTGATAGGGAAACTACTCAAAAGCTTGGAATCATCAAAAGGTTGGAACTTGGAGTTCATCCTCTTAAAACTTTTAAAGCACTATCCATTCATTGTAGGTTTATTCCGCACCTTATAATGATTATATTAAATGGTTTTCATGCTTATTAGATCCTATAAATGTTCTAGGAACACTAACAAAAACAAATAACAACACATGTCAAAACCGCTATTTGCGGAACTTCCTACTCATCTATAAAAACTTCCGGACCTTCCCGGAAACACAAACAAACCCTCTCCGATCCTACGTTTAAGCTTCATTACTCTAGTATATCTTTATATACCATTCGAAACTAACTAGATAGCTCATATTCTCATTTTACGCGTTTGCGGTAAATCTTGCAGAAAAATTTCCGCAAATGCTACGGTAGAGTCTTGAACCCTCCGAAAAAATCCAAATTACTTAATTACCCTCGTAAAATCATATTTATATCATAACTATGTTTACGATCATCTATGCTCAATCGCGCGAGAAACTCCATTTTACCGGAAACTCGCTATTTCTACCGGATCAATCTAATCTTTTCCGTTTCTGCCCGGATTCTACCACATTTATCGTTTTAACATATTATAACACACCCAATTCGTTTCATGACAATTCGCTACACTACGGAACTACTGGAAACATCCGAATATATAACGATAAACTTTGAAATAACAAAATTTTAACGGAGAGTCGTACCGAAATTCGAGGGCATATTCGGACTCCCAATGGCCATACGAACACGCTGGTGTCGTTTGAATTCCGATCGGAGCTACTGTTCATCGTGGGTCACTATTCATCCAACGCTTTTCCTCTTTTTGCATGCAACCAGCCGCTGTTCGATGAAATCGACTCCGCATACTCATAGTACTTGTCGAGAGCTTCGATTTGGCGGGTGGCTCGGGCCGTGAAACGAAGCGACGAGCCGGAACCATCAAACCCATTTCGCGCCACTGCTACCCCTTCTTGCGCCGATTCCGGTGACCCTTAGTATCGACGTCGGCCACCGGCAGGTGCGCCGTGGACGGACGCACCATCGGCTGGTGGTCCGCCGATGAGATGCCGGCCGGAGGCCACCGGCGCGACCCAATCCCTTTTTCTCTCTCCCTACGTCTTCTCCCTCTGTATTTCTTTCTTTTTCCCTTTATTTTCTTCTCTCCTTAAAATGTTAATAATAATAATATTAATAATAAATATCTCATTTCAGAATTTACCAAAATGCCCCCACTTATAAGGGTAATTTCGGAAATCATCAATTTTGAAGCCCTTCTGGCGTGACTTTCGAAATGTGTTCAACGCGGAAGTTGTTCGTCTTGGAAAAACGAGTCTGTTGGTTCAAGAACCAACTCGATTGGAGTTTGTTTGCTATTTCTATGACCAAAATTATAAACTTTACGCGTTTTACAAAAATCGCGTAACTGACTTTTGATCCCACGCGTTTTCCAATGCGACGCACCTTCACTTTAAAATTATTCCAACTTATTTCCCAACACATATTCTCCGGTTTTCGATTACCATCACGTTCCAAATCCTTAACTTTAATTCAATAACTTTCCCGAAAAAACCCGGGATATTACATTCTCCCATCCTTATAAAAATTTCGTCCTCGAAATTTTTTGACCTTATTTCTGATCATTTTATATACATTACCATCTTGTCCGTATTCAGAAGTCGCCAAAATTTTACCTTTTCAAAAGTTGTGCATCGCACTCTCCAATACAAACCACGTTATTTCAAAACGAAACTTACCGAATCTTATATTTTATACCAATAACACATCAAACTTATCGTCTCTATTCACACCCATCCATAAAAACATGCTCCAACCATTTCACACTCACAGAAAGAAAACCAAACACGGATTCTATACAGTCAATCACATCCCTCTCTCGAAATGAGGAACATAGCACACGTTCTTTGCACACAACCAAATACAGTATCAAAACAAAAATTTAACACAAATTTCATACTATCTATATGGTCCATAATCAAAAAAATATATAACCATTCATTTCTCATCATATCATTCCGCATCATATTTATAAAATATAACCAGCTCAAAGTTTACATATCCACATATCCAATGGCACATACAACATTGTATGGCTGACCACATAGCACACATAACCATCACTATATCCATAAGATCCATGTATAACTATAAACTTACATACGTACTCTTATAACGATATAAACTTTTATACCAATAAATACCTTTATCGTCACAACCAGAAGTGACAACCATATTACTCTTTTGATGTTGATAGTCTGAAATTTGTCAATGTTTGTCATTATTCAAAATACATTTGAAAACGTAAAACGATCCCTTTCAAAAATCATTTTGAAAATACATTTGAAAAACTCTTTTGCTGTAAATAAAATCAATTTCAAAAATCCCCAATGCCCGAATCGTGCGCACAGATCGGACAATGAACGAACCAATCCCCTGTCGACAGAGGGTTGGGTCATACCATTTCTGCTGGCTTAGACCCTACGATCACCCCAGCGGAAATATATGATGAGTTATGAAAAACACAAATGCATACACCGATCATCGGGGCAGAAACATACAATAACCGATCATCTCAGCGGAAACTCATCAAGAAAACATAAAACTATTGCTGAGACGGAAACATATAAAAACATTAAATCGTAAAGTATCAAAAAGTAATGTCTAATGCATCGAATCAAAATGCAGTTATTTTGAAATCTTTTTCCCCCCAAAACATAATTTGAATAAATCATAAATGAGTCTTTGATGCAATGTTTTCAAAATACATACCGATCATCCACTGCTCAGTCACGCGCAAAGACTGGACAGTGTACGTACCATGTTGACAGGGTAATGGGCCAGCCATTTTTCGATGGTCTGGACCCATAACGATCGCCCCGGTGGCCAACCCGGAACGTAACATAACTGATCACCACGGAGGGTCAAAAACAAAATCATCAAACACCGTGGCGGAAACAAATTTTCGAGCGTCTCGGCGGAAACAAGTTTTACAGTTTAAAAACATCAAAATCATTTCGAGCACCGAGACGAAAACATATTAATAGATCTCAAATCATGGAAACTCAAATCAAACATCGAGGCATAAACATTTTCTTTATCCTTCATAATCAAATCAAAACCTTTGAAAACTTTCCTTCTTTCTTCTTTTCTTTTTCTTTTCAAACTTTGTTAAGCTGAAATCAAATTTCAAGTTTTCAAAACATGGTTCAAAATATCATTTCACAATTCAGACTATCAACATCATAAAATCTCCCATACTCCAAAACACCTCATATTCTTATTACTCACCTATATATATACCTATATGAACAACATACTTTTTAACTTAATGTACTTATACACACAGATATACTAATATCATACAAACATATATCGATAATCCGAATCATCAAGATCATAACACACCATACCATATAATATTATTCCAATAAAACAACTAACATATGACTTATATGCTCTATACGTAATAGAAAACTTACTGAGACGATCAGATACCCTGTACAGCAGCAGTCACCAAAACCCTAACCTTTGCTCTGATACCACAACTGTAACACCCCGCCAGAGGCAAGATGCTACCGGCAGAAGACAGGATTGACCCATCTTCATAAGTCTCTGAATCTACCTAAATTCGACATGATGTAACCTAAAAACTGGATAACCTGGATTGTAGTCCAGCATCAAAGGCAATCCAAGACAATATCAAACCAATAAAAGGACCTCAGGTCCACACAAAACTCATCAAAACCACAACCTAAGAACTCTGTACCACATCATCTATCAATACTCACGGGCTCTGTGCCCACATCATAAACAATCAAAATTTTAATTTATTAATACAAACCACGTGCTCAGCACGATAAAATAAAATAAAATAAATTAGATATCCTAATCTTTTAAAACTTTTCCCAGGACACTTGCGAGGGGAACTGCCGCTTGGGTAATCCACGTCTCGAGAATGACTTCCAAAGCCGATATGATTGACCAATCTATAAGTCAACCTGCAAAACTGGCAAAATGGTTTGGTGTGAGTTTTTAAAACTCAGTAAGTAACCGTGCTAGTAATACAACAAACAAGTCAAACATTTATGACAAACAAACAAGTAAAATATATAAGCCGTTTGTCAGATTTACTAAGTTATTTCAAATTCGAATTTATTAATTTGTTATTTTTCTTTATTCTTAACTCTCCTCAAAGTTTCACATTTTCATATTAACATATGTATTAGTCTAATAGCTAATGCCCAAAGCATACAAAGCAAATCGTATATATCTATACTTTTATCACAATAGTGCAACTTTGAAATATCATCAAATCGCTATGTTAAATAAACTTTTCTCAATACCAAATCAAACCATTCTTAACTTATTTTAATTACAAAATTATTACAATGGCTTAACAATCGAGATTCATATACATTTACACAAACCTTAGCACACCCCTCTTATATTCATGCCAAAAATAAGTCTAAAGTTCTTATACATATACATACATACCAATACAGCTTAACAAACGCGCTTTATAACATCTAATGTTCACATTAATTTTCAAATTCATTCATTCATTTCACATAAGCATTCATTATCCATATAATCAACGAGCTCCATCATACACGTACATACACACAGTCACACACACAATCATAATACAACTAATCATGAAGCAAACTTAACAACCAATACATCACAAGGCATACAATCAAACAATACATACATATCACGGCATACCAAGTTTGTCGTGCGACTTCTCATACATAAGCACATCCATACAAACATTCCAAAACACGACTTAAACACTCACGTACAAACATATTTTTCAAACATATGAATACACTTATTGTTACAAAATTTAAAGGTCATACCTTTATTAATTCTCATAGATTTTCCTTTATCGATCAAATATAATCATTCAGGATCTATATCTAGGAACATTTGATATAACATCTTTATCAAATGAACATATCCAATCTATACGTATCTTAGCATCATATGCATTTACGAATACAAATCATAGACATTAATACCATTAAACCTCTTACTTCATATTATGATAATAACAAAATCCATACATGCGATGATCGTTTCACTTAGCTACACATAACCTTGAACAGCTTCTCAAACTACTTCTTAACTATCTTCTGTTTTACCTAACATATTAATCATCTATACACGTATATATATATATATATTATATAATCAAGATACGAAATCACACATTAAGCTCTCATCGCATGAGTTACTTTCCTGGCTTCGCGAGCGCTACAGGTCCTAGTTCAGTCTGTCAAAACAAATAACAACACATGTCAAAACCGCTATTAGCGGAACTTCCTACTCATCTATAATAAACTTTTGGACCTTCCCGAATACACAAACCCTCTCCGATCCTACGGTTTAAGCTTCATTACTCTAGTATATCTTTATATACCATTCGAAACTAACTAGATAGCTCATATTCTCATTTTACGCGTTTGCGGTAAATCTTACGGAAACGTTTCCGAAAACGCTACGGTAGAGTCTTGAACTCTCCGAACAAATCCAAAATTATTTAATTACACTCGCAAAATCATATTTATATCATAACTATGTTTACGATCATCTACGCTCAATCGCGCGAGAAACTTTGTTTTACCGGAAACTCGCTAATTCTACCGGATCAATCTAATCTTTTCCGTTTCTGCCCGGATTCTACCACATTCATCGTTTTAATATATTATAACACAAATGAGAAGAGTGCAATCTTCTTTGTCACATAGTTAATTTGTACAACAACACCGTGATCTGTACAAATAGTGACGATATTGGTCATAATTGTCCAACATCATCTCCATTTGAATCTCTGATGAGGTCTGTATCTGCTAATGGTTTTTAAATGATTCCCAAAACATGAATACCACCTTCTTGCACGGATTTTGAAACACAGCCCATTAATCCAAGATTGCCACCGCCATATGCTAAATACATGTTCCGTTCAGCAATAACTCTCCCAACTTCTTTTGCGGCCTCTATAAATTCTGGTTTGGACCCAGAATTAGATCCATAAAACACACATATATGAGTAACTCTTCTCTTGGAAGTTGTTTCCATTTCTCTCGTATCTGGATTTTTTTATTTGGATGAGTATAAAAGAATAATGACGAGATGAATTTATAGATCCTTAAAAGGGTGAGTAATAATAGCACTAGTACTTGCCAAATGATAATGAACGTTAAATAAATCGTTAAAGTTAAAAATTATAGATCTTGTCGGTGAAAATAAAGGAAATCACAACAGAAAAGCAAATTAAAGCAATTATTTAAGGCAATGGAATTATGTATGCAATACGCCACTCGCTTGGTATATAAATCCATTAGGATGCCTCTCAAGAATCCATTCCTTACTCAGCCATCACTAATGAATTAATCTCATCTTTGTGATTTCCAAACACCATTCCTCCTGTTTTAAATGCTTCTTTTGTGTTTTTCCCTGAAAAGAACACACAAAATTAAGACTCTACAACATGTATACATAAAATAAAAAAATAAAAAAATTGAAAATAAAAATTTTGCATGGGTTGCCTCCCTGTTAGCGCTAAATTTTTCATCTTCACCCAGACGTGATTGAAGTCCATATGTCAAGGAGATTTCAGTGTGGTTTTTCGACGTCCGATTAAAGACAATCTCATGTGCGTTGCTTTTGAAGGGTCTATTCCAACGGTAAAGTGGCAAAATAATTTTTTTCATTCATTGCTTGTACAACCTTCTTAATCTTTGTCGCTCTAGTGGTCCTGAAAAGAAAGAAAGAAAATTAGGAGGTCTCATATGATGCTTGATTTTGAATGGAAGTTCCATTCTGTCAAGCTTCTGGGCGATATCTTTGATTTGTACTCCTCAAAACAGTGATGTTTCTCCTGAATGCATGAGATCTTCAATATGGTCAGACATTTGCTCCTCTATTTACTTTGCATCTTGCTCCATCATTTCTTTACAAATGTATTTTAAATTTCATCATCCAGTTCTTCATCTGTCATCTGTGAAATGCATGCTCCATATGTGTCAACCTGAGGATGTAAATATATGTCTGATTGTAGTTCTTTATCCTCTGTGGTTGATATAATTGGTTCAGGTAGCTATTCTTCAATCATCTTTGCAATGAATGCTCCACGCTCTTTATTTCGAGGATGCAAAGTTTCATCCTCACTTTTTATTGGTATAAACAGCTCTTCTTCTTATTCCTTATCAGAATCTGATGGATAATAAAAATCAAATCGAGATTCTGTTTGTTCGGGCTCCTGAACTGATACCTCGGATTCTTGTTACTGTTCAGCCTCTTCCTCTATTAAGGTGTCATCATGAATGCTTGGTACTCGAAGGCTTCATCAGTGTTATTTGCTCATTGAGATATGTAATTCAGGTTGTCCGTTAATTATGTAATTTGATCTGTCATCCTCTGTATGGATGTCGCTTGACTCTGAAATTGTGCATCAAATTGAGCTTCCCGTTCCTCGAGCCAATCTTTGAGCATGTCAATCATCTGATCTTCTTCTGATGGTTATGGTTATTGATGAAGATCATATGTGGATGGTGGATAAGATGGAGAGTAGGGATCAGTAAAATATGATGTTTCTACGTACCTTGAAGGATTCTGATAATTCTGCCACCCTGAAAGGTATATGCATTGATCGCTCGGGTGGTTACTATCGCATAACTCACATCTCCCCACTGCATTCTGAAATGGTTGGGCAAATGTTGTATTAATTGGTTTTGACATCCAGTGATAATTGGGCTAGACAACAAGCCTCAGAAAACCGGACTGCTACTGTAACATCCCGAATTATTTTAGAATATTGGCGTGAATTTTATTTTCACATGTGAGGTTGTGACCGAACGCGAGGACTATTTTATGGTAAAATGGAATTTTTTTTTGAAATAGTAATGAGTCATTATTAAATCAAAACTAGAGGGGTTGATTAGAAAATTTAAGGAATTAGTATTAATGGGTCTAGATATTTCTACACCCATATATATATATATATATATATATATATATATATATATTAAATACACAAGGCTAGATTTTTCTATATATGTATATATTAAATACACACACGTGCTTCTTATAATACACACCCACACATTTTGCAAATACACACAAGATACTCACACACGCGCAGACATTCACTACACACACATTACACAGAGTTGAAACTAGAAAGAAATAAAGAAAAATATAGAAGAATCGAGACAGAAGAGAGAAAAAGGAAGGATGAAAGCCGAGAATAGAAAAGAATAGATGAGAAGAAGAACCGAGAGATAGAAGGGGGAAAATCAGAGAAGACCGAGGGGAGTGATGTTGGGTTCTCTAAGAACAAATCCAAGATCATTAAGCATAAAAGATGTGTGAATACTCAACGAAGTTTGCAGAATAACTTACATTGATCGGCTAGGTAGGATGTGTAGACAACAAAAATTTGCCTCATTTGAAGTTGCTCCAAGCTCTCATTTGATTGTATGTTGAGCTCCAAGCTTGATCTTTTGAATTCCAAACTCAAGGGATGTTTCCCTATCACCTTTGTATGATTCTTTAAGTGCTAGCTTAGGAAGAAAATTGCAACAAATCATTCTCTCTCTATTAATTGAATTTTATCCCAGATAAATTATCCCCGTAATTAATCCTATATTAATTTTCTCTCTAATAATTAATCCCAGATTAATTCTGTTCGAGTCATATGTCATCGGTGAATCTTCAGGAAGCGACCCATGAGATCCCTGGATATGTTGGCAGTAAATCCGGTCGTCGAACTATCTGATCACGTGCATACCCAGTACCACATTCTTACCGATTTACAAGACATGGTTGGCTTCTAGCAAAGCGTCGTGCCTACCCAATTCTCAAGACATATTCTTTAAGGAATATATATAATCTTTGTCAAGCGTAGTATACATAGTACTACGTATTGCGATCCAGTATTTGATGTCACATGCAAGGCCTGAGGCTGGAATAGTGTCTGCCCCGTACGAAGAATATATCGGATAACAAGAAACTAGTCTCTATAATCGGATAATAATGACCTTGTCATATTATCCCGATAGTTGCAACATAATAGAGAACCAGTTCTGTATCTCTACATGATCATCATCTCCATATGACTGGTGATACTTCCGCCTTGACATCACACCCAATACACTATGATTCTCAATAAACCTAGAAGAGGCGTACACAGAACCTGTTAAAATCTCGGACCACCAAAACCAAAGCGTATTGATTGTCACAAGTATTAGCGATGAAAGTCTTAGGTTAAGACCAAATACACCTACCCTGATGCGGATTCCCATAGACACATAGTCATACTACCAATGGTATTCTACGGGGTCTATCCAAAATGACGATGTTCATGTACCATCGGTAAACACAACCTCCTATCATACTTGCATAAGTATCCAATACTTAAATATATTAGAACTATGTCATTATGCTCTCACAATACGCACAAGTGCAATACTAGTCTATTCCACATTATCGATGTCCAGTCTCAATAATACTACGACTAGGGATATTTAATGATTAAACCTTTGTGGAATTATATCGTCTCATATCTTATTAATCTGGAACTAATCATAAAGACTTTTATCATTTATATATTCAAGTAATCTAATTAAAAAATGATAAAATAGCAATTTCCATTGTCACATAGTTAATTTGAAAAACCACAATGTCTTTTACAAATAGTGACGATATGAGTTATATTTGTCCAACAATCTCGCACTTGGCCTATATCCAGTCACTCAAGTATCTAACACCTGAACTTTGTACATGTCGCTCAAACGTTTGCTGAGGAATAGCTTTCATCAGCGGAACTGCAATGTTGTCATCTGATGTGACCTTCTCGATCTTCATATCACCACGATGTATGATCTCACGAATCAGATGGAAACGTTGAAGAACATGCTTGGATCGTTGATGAGACCACGGTTCCTTAGCCTGCGCTATAGCCCCGTTATTGTCAAAACATAATGGAACAGGCTCAGCTACTAACGAAACTATTCCTAATCCAATTTGGAATTTACGGATCCAAACTGCCACTTTCGCTTATTCAGCTGTAGCAATATATTCCACTTCTATTGTCGAATCGGCAACAGTCTCTTTCTTGGAATATTTCCAACTTACTAATTCGTTGTTCAAACAAAATATGTACCCAGAATGTGACTTACACTCATCTTTATCGGTTTGGAAACATGCGTCGGTAAACCCAGTTACCTCAAGTTCTCAATCTCTATAGATTAAGAACGCATCCCTAGTTCTTCTAAGATACTTAAGGATGTTCTTAATCGCAACACAGTGACCATCACATGGATCAGCCTGATAGCGACTACACATGCTTAAAGCATAAGAGACATCAGGTCGCGTACATATCATGGCATACATGATCGATTCAACTGCCGAAGCAAATGGGATCTGACTCATGTTGTCTCTCTCTTCTTGAGTTTTAGGACACATGTCCCTAGATAGAGTGACACCATGTGACACTGGCAACAGTCCCCTCTTAGACTGATCCATGTTGAATCTCTTCAACACTTTGTCAATGTATGTGCTATAGGAGAGTCCAAACAGCTTTATAGATCTATCCCGATAGATCTTTATTCCTAGAATAAAGGCTGCTTCTCCCAGATCCTTCATGGAGAATTTTAATGAAAGCCAAGCTTTCACCGATTGTAGCATGTGAATGTCATTGCCAATAAGCAATACATCATCAACGTAAAGAAAAATGAATGTCAATGCGCTCCCACTAACCTTCTTATATACACAAGGATCATCTTTTTTTTGAATGAAATCATATTCTTTTATGATCTCATCAAAACGTTGGTTCCAAGAACGCGATGCTTGCTTCAATCTATAAATGGATCGATTTAACTTGCAAACCTTATCTGCATGTTTTGGTACGACAAAACCTTCAGGATGTTATATATAACATCCTCCAAAAGGTTTCCGTTAAGGAAAGTGGTTTTGACGTCCATCTGCCATATTTCGTAATCGAAATATGCAGCAATAGCAAGCATTATCCGAATGGATTTAATCATGGCAACATGTGAAAAAGTTTCGTCATAATTGACACCATGTCGTTGATAATACCCATTCGCTACAAGCCTAGCTTTGTACGTTTGTATGTTCCCATCCATGTCGGTCTTCTTCTTGAAGACCCATTTGCAACCAATAGGCTTTACGCCTTCTGGTGTATCAACCAGTGTCCAAACTTGGTTGGTGTACATGGAATCCATTTCAGATTTCATGGCATCATGACATAAACCGAAGTCGATACCTTGTATCGCTTTCCATACGTAGCTGGTTCATCTTCCTCAATAAGATTAATATCCACATGAGGTGAGATCAGAAACCCGTACCTCTCAGGTTGTTTTCTGACTCTCTCCGATCTACGCAGTTCTTGTGTATTTGAAGATTGTGGTACAGTCTCATCCCTGATGAACTGTTCATGTTTCGTTAAGGATTCTGTGACAGGAATAGTATTACTCTGATTTTCATCGAGTTCTACTTTCTTCCTACTAACCACTGCATTTAGGAATTCCCTTTCGAGGAAAACCACATGTAGAGCAACAAATACTTTGTTCTCTTATTGGTTGTAGAAGTAATATCCTTTGGTTTCCCTATGATAACCTACAAATAGACACTTATCCGATTTAGGTTCTAGTTTGGTACCATCCAAACGTTTAACGTATGCCCAGCAACCCCAAATCTTCAGGAATGAGAAACCCGATTTCTTTCCTGTCCATATTTCATACGGAGTCTGTTAAACAGACTTTGACAGAACCTTATTCAAAATAAGTATTGCATGTTCAATGCATATCCCCATAATGGAATAGGTAGCTCTGTGCCACTCATCATCAACCTTACCATGTGCAACAAAGTTCGGTTTCTCCATTCAGAGACACCATTTAATTGCGGTGTTCCGGGAGGAGTCCAATGTGAAAGAATACCATACTCTTTCAAGTAATCGAGAAACTCATTGCTCAAGTATTCTCCACCACGGTCCGACGTAATGTTTTAATACTTTTACCGGTCTATTTTTCTACTTCGTGTCGAAACTCTTTGAATTTCTCAAAGGTTTTCGACTTGTGTCTCATAAGATACACATAACCATAACGCGATTCATCATCTGTAAAGGATACAAAGTATTCATATCCACCTCTAGCCTAGCTAGACATGGGCCTACATACGTCACTATGAACGAGGGCTAACAGTTCGGTAAAACGTGCACCTTTACCACTAAAAGGTGTTTTAGGCATTTTGCCTAATAAACAAGATTTGCAGACGTCATGTGAATTTGGATCAAATCCGTCCAAGTACCCACTCTTCGAAAGTGAGGATATGCGAGTCTTGTTAATGTGTCCAAGACGACAATGCCACAAATAAGTTTTATCTTTGTTACTTAGTTTAAGCCTTTTGTTTGTTACATTATATGTTTGAGATTGATTTATATTCAAAATATAAAGACCATTATTCACATCAACACTGCATATCTCCATAACATTTTTATACTTAAAACACCAAGTGTTTCTAAAACAAAAGTATACCCACATTGGGCTAATAAAGATACAAATATAATATTCCATGTCAAACTAGGTACATAATAACAGTCTGATAAGTTTAGTACATGCCCCGAGGCCAGTTCCAAAATATAAGTCCCAACGGCCAAAATGGCTACTCGAGTCCCATTTCCAACGCGTAGATCAATCTCCCATGAGGCCAGTCTCCTGCTAATCCGTAGATCCTGCACATAAGTACATATATAAGTACCACAACCAGAATCAAAAATCCAATTTTTAAAACTAGAAGTAGACATGTTTATTTCTATAACAAACATACCTGAAGCCGGTGTTTTGCCCGCTTTCATTTCCTTCATGTGCGCCTTGTACTCGCGGCAGTCACGCTTCTAGTGACCCCGTTTGCCACACTGCAGGCATACATCTTGGGATTTTTCATTTTCCTTCCCAGAAGACTTTGATGATTTGGCCTTGCCCTTCTTCTTCTTATTCTTTACACCTCCAGTAGCTTCGGCCAAGCCTTGGGAGACTGAGATGTTGAAGCGAAGTGCGCCTCACTCTTTTTTCCCTTCAAAAGCTATTTTCTACTTCACACAGCATTGCCATCAGCTCTCCAAGAGTATGGTCTTGGTTCTTCATATTGTAGTTCATGATGAACCCGCTCCAGCTGTCAAGATGAGACTACAAGATAAAATCTATAGAAGTCCCAGCCTCAAAGGTTATTCCTAGCTGACCCAACTGTTCGATGTCAGCAATCATCTACGACACAAGGTGCTCGACAGATGTACCATCTGACATTCGAGAGCGAAAGAGCTTCTTCTGCAATTTATACCTTTGCGATCTAAGGTTAGATCGATGAAGGTCTTTCAATTTTTCCATCATAGTATAGGGATCCAATCCCTTGTTTTGGCGACAAAATTGAGGGGTCATCGCAGCGAGCATGACAGATTGAGTAGTTGATTTATCATCGCTATGAGTCTTCCAAAGCTCAAGCTTAAGCGGCTGCTCATTTATGGGCTTAGGCCCGAGAGGTCTCTCTATCGTATAGAGCATCCTCTCAGCTCCCAGGAAAATCATGAGGTTCATATCCCTGTCAGGAAAGTTCGCACCATTAAATACATTTTCGCCAATGATAATGTCTCTAACCCCGATCTTTCCAGTCATCTTAATTGCAATAATCTAACTATTCAATTAACGATTTTTGGGTACAGTCCAACTGTTACAAGAAAAATAAAAATATTAGTCCAACTAATAAAATATATATAATGACGAAATAATTTGAAAGCGTGTATTCGGCAAGTATTTGAACGAAATTGCAAATTCAATAATGGCCTCCCACTATTTTTCGGCGAGCCTCTAACCCTCTGTTGAGTACTCGAGAAACCTAGTTTCCTAGTGGGCTAGGATCCCGCTAAATAACACACAACCTTGACTTTGGCCAACAAGCTGTATGATATTTAACTAGGTAGATCTCTAAGATCAATTGGATCTCATCCAATTCCTAGATCCGTAGGTGGACCTCTTTGTCCGAAACATATATACAATATATATGCCAATATATCCAATATATTTTCCTAACATTTTCCTCTCAATCAACTAATCCTTGGCTTTGGCTCAACAAGCTTAATGATTCCAGTTAAGCGGGACCCATTGACCTTGGAAAACTTCGTAATCCATGTTGATGAACAAGAAGTGACCTTGACTTTGGCCAACAAATCACAACTTGGCCAAGACATGCGATATTGAACAAAGCTTTCATGGTTCAAACACATCCGCGATGGACATTGATCTTGACTTTGGCCAACAAACCAATGTCAATCTTGGATCTTGAGAAAGAACCATTCAATGGAAGGAAAACACTTAATATTTGATTGAGGGTTTTTCGCGTAATTGCCAACCAATTAATTATCTTTGATTAGGTCTCATCATAAACCCTTAAGCATGCATTCTAAAAGCATAATTAGGCGCGATAAATAAAATAATAATGATATGCTGATGGATATCTCACAAATTGTTCCTAGAACAAATCACTTCATTTTCCTCTCCCTTGCTAGCACTATTCTAACTTCTACCCAATTACATAATACAATAAAGAAACCTCATTACATTGAGTGGAATTGGTGAGAAGAGAATTACAAAAAGTCAAGAGATAAAGGCTGGACACGCAGGTCCAATTTAATAAATTCAAAATTTATTACAACAATTTCCAAAATTGCCCTCTTCCATCTAATATCCATCCGATATACATTATTCATACAATACATTCATGTATTCACACAAAGCATGTTATTCAATCAATCTAATCCAATTAATTATCTTTGAATTAAGTGATCATCCAATGTTCAAACAACGATTGATTTGTGCGAGTCCAACTCATTTTAAGAATAAGTACTCAAAGTGTGTATTCTTTAATTATATCGAACTACAATTTTAAATCCAATTTAATTTTTTTTCAATATTAATTCTGATTTAATTCCAAATTAAATTATTACACTTTTAATGTGTCTTTACGACTTAAATTCTAAATCTAATCTTAATGGGTCTCAAAGCCCAATTAACATCCAATGTCAATTTAATTAAAGTCCAATGGGCTTTTAATTAATTTCATAATGGCCAAACCCAAATGCCAAGGCCCAATTAAGGAATCACCCTATTTTCCATAAAATTAATTTCGGCCCATTATGCCCAATTAAATTTTAAAGGCCCATTTATTATATTTGGACTTAATGGAATGGTTTTAGGCCCAATTTGGATCCAATCCAATTGTCCTAAACCAACTTGGCCCAATCAATCCCATAAGGCCCAAATATAACATTTTAGCACAATTACAAATTAAGCCTAATTAATTAAATTCTAATATTCCAAATATCATAATTTATTAAATTAAAGTGTATGGCCATAATTAATTATTCAAAATAATATTTCCAAAATACCAATTTACATAATTAATCATACTTTATCATTTTCAATACATGTCCAACATTATTGAAACAAAATCAAGTCATTAACATGCTCCTCAACTCACGATTTTCATGCATAAAATTAACCAATTTTGATTTCGATCCAATTAAATCACAAATCAATATATCTCATGCTTTTACACACATCCGATGGTCTTAAAAAATCAAAATCACCATGAGCTTGGGGTTCGTTACATTCGGCCATGGCAAGCAAAATTAGGGAAAATTAATACAATTTATTTTCTCAAATTTTAAGATGCTTAAATCTAATTTAACATCATCCAAGCTTTATCAAACCATCAATTTAAAGATATCATGCTCAAATCACAAAATCCCCAAAATAAAGTATATAAACCCTAAGTTCATTTCGTGCTTAAATAGTCTCGGATACCATAGTTGGGTTCTCTAAGAACAAATCCAATATCATTAAGCATAAAAGATGTGTGAATACTCAACGAAGTTTGTGGAATAACTTACATTGATCAGCTAGGTAGGATGTGTAGACAACAAAAATTTACCTCCTTTGAAGTTGCTCCAAGCTCTCATTTGATTGTATATTGAGCTCTAAGCTTGATCTTTTGAATTCCAAACTCAATGAAAGTTTCCCTATCAAATTTGTATGATTCTTTAAGTGCTAGCTAAGGAAGAAAATTGCAACAAAATTCTTTCCTTTGTGTTCTTATTGTTCTCGGCAAATGCAAGAAAAATGAGAGAGAGAGTCACGGTGAAGGTGAGGAGAAGAGAGTAAAATGTGTTTTATTAATTTTGATTTCTAAAATCAAAAATGCCATATACCAAAATCCAATTAAGTAAAGGTCAATCACACATCAATAAAATTTTCTTGTGTAATTTTCAAGCAACCAAAATTCCCACCAATTTCTATCAACCAAAAGTTGATAAAGTTAACTAGGTGATGTGACTTGTGTGGTCCCCACTTTAATTCAAAATCTGAGTGGGTCCGCAAACACATTCCGGGCTTAGGTTCATTAATTCCGAATTAACGAATTTCCCGTTGCGACTTAATTAAATCAAATTTAATTAAATAATAATGCCTTGAAAAATTATTACGAAAGTCACTCGCGAATTAATTCGTTCGCCTGAATTAAAATACAATTTTAATTCCGTTATGAAATCTAATTTCATTTGATATATCCAATATATTATTTTATCGATTAATTCCGAATTAATCGTTCTCTCTATTAATTGAAGTTTATCCCAGATAAATTATCCCCGTAATTAATCCTAGATTAATTTTCTCTCTCTAATAATTAATCCCAGTTTAATTTTGTTCGAGTCATACGTCATCAGTGAATCTTTGGGAAGCGACCCATGAGATCCATGGATATGTTGGCGGTAAATCTGGTCATCGGACTATCCGAACACGTGCGTACCCGGTACCTCGTTCTTACTAATTTACAAGAAATGGTTGGCTTCTAGCAAAATGTCGTGCCTTCAAAATTCTCCAGAAAAATTCTTTAAGGAATATATATAATCTTTGTCAGGCGTAGTATACATAGTATTGCATATTACGATCCAGTATCTGATGTCACATGCAAGGCCTGGGGCTGGAATAGTGTATGCCTCGTACGAAGCATATATTAGATCACAAGCAACTAATCTCTATAATCGGATAATCATGACCTTGTCATATTATCCCTATAGTTGCAACATAATAGAGAAGCAGTTTTGTATCCATGTGTGATCATCATCTCCATATGACTGAAGTAAAACTTCTGTCTTGGCATCACACCCATACATGTTGGGGTTGGTGCTCACAGCGCCAATTCCCGATTGTATTTCTTTATGAATACTTCTGTAAAATATTATTATTTGAATAATATATGCAATTTCTATAATATAATATATCTTTTAATATGGTAAAGACGTAATGACCTTAAAATGACTAGTCATGGTACAGTTGCAAAAGCGTCGCAACTGACATTGAGTTGTATTATGACGTTGTCATTCTCAGACAGTTCCTGGTCAAGGTTTACACTACTTAGTCAGTATAGTAAACCCGTTGAGACCGGTACATGTCGTATACTGGAATATATGATTCCAGTTGTTTCTCAATGAACTATAAGTCTTGGAGACTAGTATAGACATGTAGGTGTTTATAGCAGATAAACACTGAACGACTCACCAAAGATTCTTAATGGATAGTACACCAACGTCAATAAGAATCTTGTCGGGTTGAGTAGCACTTGTGATTCTTAGACTTGAGATGCCACTGTGGGCACATGAGACATCTTCTACACTTAGATGACAGTCACGTCACCGATCTATTTAGATCAGACCTCCGCCTGTTCGTTGGGTGTAGATAGATCCTCAGGGTGTCCTGTGTGTATCAAGATAGGATCCGTCAGTTCTGTGTATCAGAGCATAGGTAGTCCATGTGATTAGCAATCAGATAAAATGCATGGGCCTGTGGTACAATTTAGAAGTTAGTTCTAAATGTTCTTTTTGAGATTGCTAATAGAATAGTCGACTGGATAATCCCCATAGAGATTTGACGTTTACATCTATATCTCTGGGATATATCTGGATACCTGTGACGGAGGAATTATACATTTTCCATGACCTCGACCTGTATGATTCAGCGAGTGGACACGAAATTGGATTTCGTGACGGATATGCTTGAATCTAGAGAGTCTCAATAATGAAATATACTCGTAGAGCACTAGAGCAACATTTATAAATAATGTTGATTATTTATAAAGTCGTTTAAAGGTTAAATGCAAAATACATGTTTAAGGACCCGATAGTCATTTCCTTAATTATTGTGTATTTACATTTAATACTTGATTAATTTAAATACACATTAATTAATAGTCAAATTGAGATATTTCACTAATATCATAAATGTATATATGTATTTAATATTAATGTAAATATAATACATATATTTAATATATTTGTATTAATTAATTAATTAATTGTTATATAATTAAATTAATTAAAATATAAATATCTTAATATTTAGATATTTGTTTTAAATGGCTAAGTTGCCTTTGTTGACTTATTAGAAATATCTTTAAAGTGTTTATTAGATATTTTAAGAAGTTGATTAAATGAAAACCAAATGAAATTGAAATTAATTGTTTTGTATATGGTTGTGGTAATTTTCGGCCAAGGCAAAATTTTGGCAAGTATATATTGTTTTAATTTCATTTGGTGAAATAACCTAATACACTTTACTTAGAAACTCCATTAAAAGAAAATCAAAAGAAGCTTGAGGAAGAAGAAGAAAGATAAAGAAAAAATCAAAGAAAGCTTAGTTTTTAGTAGGTTTCTTCAACCTAATATTAGAAAGGAAAATGTTCCTTATGTTATAGTCTACATCTTGTGATGTTCTCATGTCATTCTTTTCTTTATTCTTTGTGTTTTTGTTGAATGGAAGTTTGTTGAAAGTGTTGAGCAAGTATGAACTTGGAAGTTTATTACTAGTGTAGTAATAAGCATTCTTTTATGGTTTTAGAAACTTTGTTGCTAATCTAGAGTTGTTGATATAAGGGTTTTTAGGGGCTGAATCCGGTAACGCAGCGGAAGCGGTGGAAAATCAAATTTTTTGATTTCAAAACTTTTTCTCGGATTAATTAAATAAACATATTTATTTAATATTCCAATAATCAAATTATGAAAATAAATTCAATAAATCATATTTAAGTGAATTTACCGAATTGCCCTTACACTTGGTATTTTGTTCATTTTAATTCGAAATTGATCAAATCAATTTTTAATGATTCTAAATCATTTCTAAGATGAACTTAGCATGTTCAAAACATCAAAACACCAAAAGCAACCAAATCCCCAAATTTTATCCATTTGGCTGAATGCCTCCCAAAGGTGCCATTTTGTGCACTTTGTCATTTCATGCTTCAAAATACATCAAGATGTAATCCAATCAACATGAAACTTTATATGAATCATATAAATATCCAAATACACAAACATAAATGAAAAGCCCCAAATTTGGAATTGTTCATGAACCCTAATTTTTCAATTTCCTCAAATTGGACAAATTAGACCAAATTGGTTAAATCAATTACTTCAATCATCATTCTTCCATCCAATCCAAGTCTCAACACAATGAAACAACTCAAGATCAAATCTAGGTCATCTAAGAGTGGGTCAACAACTCTAGATTAGCAACAAGGTTTCCAAAACCATAAAAGAATACTTACAACTACAATAGTCACAAACTTCTTTCATCAAACATGCTCAACACTTCCAACAAAACTTCCATCATAAAAAACACAAAGAATAAAGAAAAGAATAACTTAAGAACATCACAAGATGTAGCCTAGATCCTAAGGAACAATTTCCTTTCTAATAGTAAGTTTGAGAAAATTTACAAAATCCAAGCTTTTCTTTGGTTCCTTCTTTTCTTCCTCACTTTCTTTCTTTGTTTCTTTCAATGGAGTTTATGTCAAAGTGTATTAGGTTATCTAAATCAAGATGAAATGAAAAAAATATATACTTGTGGCAAAAATAACCCTTGGCCGAATTTACCATAAGCATTTACCAAATTATTTTCAATTTCATTTCACTTGAATTTGTCTAACTTTATATATAAATATCTAAAATGCACTTTATGGATATTTATATTAAGTCAACAAAGGCAACATAATCATTTAAACCAAATATCCTAATGTAAGATATTTATATTTTAATTAATTTAATCATTTAACAATTAAATAATTAATAAATTAATCAAATACAAATATATTAAATATATGTATTATATTTACATTAAATATAAAATACATATATTCATTTAGGATATAAGTCAAATATCTCAATTTGACTATTAATTAATGTGTATTTAAATTAATCAAGTATTAAATGTAAATACACAATAATTAAGTGAATGACTATCGGGTCCCTTTTGTATGTATCTTGCGTTTAACCTTTAAACGACTTTATAAATAATCAAAATTATTCATTAAAATTTCTCTAGTGCTCTACGAGTATGTTTCATTATTGAGACTCTCTAGATTCAGGTATATCCGTCACGAAATCTAATTTCGTGTCCATAATCTATCCACCCGTAGATTATGACGATCACGGATAATCTCGCTGAATCATACAGGTCGAGGTCATGGAAAATATATAATTCCTCCGTCACATGTATCCGGATAAATTCCAGAGATATAGATGTAAACGTCAAATCTCTACGGGGATTATCCAGTCGACTATTCTATTAGCAATCTCTAAAACAATGTTTAGAACTAGCTTCTAAACTTTACCACGGGTCCATGGTTTTATCTGATTGCTAATCTTATTGACTACATATGCTCTGGTACACAGAACTGACGGATCCTATCTTGATACACATAGACACCCTGAGGATCTATCTACACCCAACGAATAGGCAGAGGTCTGATCTAAATAGATCGGTGACGTGACTGCCATCTAAGTGTAGAAGATGTCACATGTGCCCACAATGGCATCTCAAGTCTAAGAATCACAAGTGCTACTCAACCCGAGAAGATTCTTATTCACGTTGGTGTACCATCCATTAAGAATCTTTGATGAGTCGTTCAGTGTTTATCCGTTATTAACACCCACACGTCTATACTGGTCTTCAAGACTAATGGTTCATTGAGAAACCATTGGAATCATATATTCCAGTATACGACATGTACCGGTCTCAACGGGTTTACTTTACTGACGAAGTAGTGTAAACCTTGACCATGAACTGTCTGAGAATGACAACGTCATGATACTACTCAATGTCAGTTGCGACGCTTTTACAACAGTACTATGACTAATCATTCTAAGGTCATTACGTCTTTACCATATAAAAGGATAGATTATATTATAGAAACTGCATGTATTATTCATAATAATAATGTTTTACATAAGTATTCAAAAGAAATACAACCGGGAATTGGCTCTCTGAGCACCAACCCCAACAAAATCTCTCACTTGCTCTAGTGCTAATATCGATTGTATCTAATACCCATCGACTCCACGTGTTTATCAAACAGCTTCGGAGTTATGGCCTTCGTCAGCGGGTCTGCTATATTATCTTCACTCGGTACCTTGCACATGATAATATCCCCTCGCGACACAATCTCTCGAATGATGTGGTACTTGCATTCCACATGCTTCGACTTCTGATGCGCCCTCGGTTCCTTTGCTTGCGCAATGGCTCCAGTATTATCACAGTATAACGAAATTTCATTCTCGATACTTGGGACAACTCCCAATTCTGTGATAAAGTTCTTTATCCACACAGCCTCTTTTGCAGCTTCAGAAGCTGCAATATATTCCGCCTCAGTGTGGAATCAGCTGTCGATCCCTGTTTGGAACTCTTCCAACAAACTGCACCTCCGTTAAGGGTAAAGACAAATCCAGATGTAGACTTTCTATCATCGGGATCCGATTGGAAATCGGAGTCTGTATACCCATTAACCTGCAGTTCGTTTCCTACATAAATTATTAACTTATCCTTGGTACCTTTAAGATACTTTAGGATATGTTTAATGGCAATCCAATGGTTATTACCTGGATTAGACTGATATCGACTAGTTACGCTAACAGCGAAACTGATATCAAGCCTCGTACATAACATAGCATACATTCTGCTACCCAAACACGAAGCATAAGGTTGGTTAGACATTCTAACCTTCTCATCTTCTGTTTGTGGACACATCTTCTTAGAAAGATGAATCTCATGTCTGAATGGTATGTTTACTGTCTTACAGTTACCAAAAATATACCGTTCCAAGATCTTATCTATGTACGTTGATTGGGATAACCCAATCAGCCTTCTTTGTCTATCTCTATAGAGTTTTATCCCTAAAACATAGGAAGCTTCTCCCAGGTCCTTCATGGAGAAATTCTTACAGAGGTATGCTTTGACGCTTTGTAACATACCTAAATCATTCCCAATGATTAGGATGTCATCAACATATAGGACTAAAAATATGACCATGCTCCCACTGGCCTTCTCATACACACAGGATTCTTCTGAATTCTTGAGAAAACCAGACGATCTAATAAACTCGTCGAATCGAAGATTCCAACTTCGTGAAGCTTGTTTAAGTCCATAAATGGACTTCTTAAGCTTACATACCATGCCCGAGTCTTCACTGGACGCAAAACCTTCCGGCTGTTCCATATAGATTTCTTCATCAAGAAATCCATTTAGAAAAGCCATTTTGACATCCATCTCGTAGTCATGATACGCAGCTATAGAAATCAAAATCCGAATAGACTTAAGCATTGCTACTGGTGAAAAAGTTTCATCGTAGTCGACGCCAGGTCGCTGCGTGTAACCTTTTGCTACCAGTCGGGCCTTGTAAGTTTCAACCTTACCGTCAGGCCCACGCTTCCTCTTGTAAACCCATTTACAACCGATAGGAACAATTCCTTCGGGAAGTGGAACCAAGTCCCAAACTTGATTCTCATGCATTGAGTCTATCTCGGATTTCATAGCACTTTGCCATTTCACGGAGTCGATGTCCAACATCGATTCTCTAAAGGTGAAAGGATTTGTCTCTTCAACTAAGAGAACATCCAGACTCTTTTCTTGTATCAAATACAAGCGTTTAGGAGGTCTAGTAGATACCCTTTCCGACCTACGGAGTTGTGTGGTTGAAGGTCCTTCATCTACTTGAACTTTAGGTTCCTCCGTTGGTTCGTTGTTTTCCGGTTGGACTTCATCAAGCTCAACTGTCTATGATTACCACCTTCTGACAAAAATTCTACTTCTAGAAATTTTATGAAGCGAGCTACGAACACATTTCGATGCTCTGTATCATAGAACAGATATCCTCTCGTATTCGAAGGATATCCGAAAAACCTAAACTTTTGCCCTCGAGGCGAAAGCTTATCTTGCTGAGTCACCCTGACATAGGCAGGACAACCCCAAACCTTAATATAATTAAGATTTGGTCTCCTACCGAACCATATCTGATACGAAGTCGTAGAACAACTTTTGAAAAAATCTTGTTCAAAAGATGTGCGGCTGTTAAGAGAGAGTAGCCCCATAATAATAGGGCAAATCTGTGAAACTCAACATTGATCGGACCATATCCACAAAGTCCGATTTCTCCTCTCAGACACTCCATTGTGTTGTGGAGTACCTGGAGGAGTATATTGAGCAGAATCCCATTCTCCTTCAGATAATCCATGACTCACCACTCATATATTCGCCGCCTCGATCAGATCGAAGGCATTTAATATATTTACCAGTTTGTTTTCTCTACTTCATTTCGGAACTCTTGAACTTTTCAAAGGTTTCCGATTTATGTCGCATCAAATAGACATAACCGTACCGTGACAGATCATCGTTAAAGGTAATGAAGTATGAATAACCACTGTGAGCATTTGACTTAGTGACCCCATACATCAGAATGTACGAGTTCCCGTAGTTAGTGGCGCGATGTCCAACACCAGAAAATGGGCTTTGGTTCATCTTACCCTGAATACACGATTCACAAGTTGGATAGGATTCAATGGTAAGATCTGGTATCAAACCATTCCTAACCAATTGGGTAAGCGTTTAACGCCAATTTGACCAAGCCTCATATGCCAAAGTTCAGTATTATTAATTACAGGTAAACTACGTTTATTAACTCCAGTATTTAATATATCTTTTGAAGTTTGCAATGTATAATGACCATGCTGGTTTGGACAACAAAGGATATGAATATTATTTCTATCATATAAATATAAAAAACTATTCTTAATATTAATACAAAGCCTTCTGTATCCAATACAAAAAGTGATATATTAGTTACACATCCAGGTACAAAATGACATTCATTTAACAAAAGTGTCTCATTCGACATAGATCTCGCATACTCCCACTGCAAACTGCATCCAAAGAGTCTCCACTCCCAAACCGCAACTGCATCTCCTCGGGCTTCAGCCTCCTACTTTCCTTCAGTACCTGCAACGAATTGCAAATGTGAATGGACAAGTAGAATCTAAAATCCAGTTGGATGTAACGGCTTCACAAGCCAAAGATAATCAATAACTGGAAAAATAAATGTACCTGATGTAGATGCTCTATCTCTCCTCAGCTGGCGATGTAATCATGATAGTTCCTTTTCCAATGCCCGACTTTGCCGCAGTGGTGGCATTTGTCGTCTGAAGCCCTCTTGGCTTAGAAATCTTCGCATTTTGTTGAGGACCAAAGCCTTCTTCTTCTTTCCTTTTCTTCTTCTTTCCCTTGGACCATCCTTGGGAAGAAGCGGAAAGAGATTAGTTCTAGGAGGGCGAGTCGGTACTCCCTTCTTAAGGTCCTCTTCTGCCGTGAGCAACATCCTATGTAGCTCCTGGTAGGTACACAGTCCCATTCATGTTGAAGTACATCACGAACTGGCGATATGAAGCTGGAAGCGAACCAGAATGACACTCCTACCGAGAAAGTCATTCAATGAGATTATGTTGCCTCAACTCATATCGATCAAATCGATCATTCTGAAGACATGTGGGCTAACATCTTGCCCCTCATCCAACGCGCATGGAACAGTTCCATTGCGACTTTGTGAACAATCACTTGTTCTTGGTTCTCAAACGAATTGTCTCAATCGCGTCATCATACTATAGGAATCTAGCCTACCATAGTATTGTTTCTTAGTTTTCAAGACTGAACTAAGGATGTATGATTTAACCCTTAAATCATCCATCCTTCCGAGTTTCAAAAACTTGGCGTCTCCTCCTCTGATAGCATCCGCATCCCCCAGCAAGGGGCAACGAACCCTCAGAACATATCCCAGCTTTTCAAGAATCGAGGACAATCCTCAAATCCCATTCCCAGTCAGCGAAGTTCTAGCGCCTTTTAGTTTGTTCGCATCAAGCATACGCGCAACTGATTTGTGGATTGTGCCGCCATCGCCAATCTATCATATAGATCACGAAAACGAGTTAGCAAAATTAAGCAGTTTCATATATATCAAAAGAATAAACTAGATCATGGATTTTTAATCTAAAAATGGCCTCTCCCACTAAATCATGCAATACTGTAGTCCCCAACAGAATACAAAGATTTAATATTAATTAAATACAAATAGTGAAAAGTGGATCCCGTGAATATATTTTCAGCTCACAGCAGAGGCACGGTCTCGCCTACGTATATTCATCAGGTAGACAAACCTCATTTGTCAATCACTCAATACTGACTCCTGGGTCTCCGTCCTGGTCCGTTCTCGTTGTCGCTGCGAAGGCAGGCCCACAAGGACGTACCAAGGTTAAACTCGTCAATGATAAACTCAAGTTACTTACGTAATCCTGACAGCTAGGGCACGTTCAGAATTCCGCTTTCGCTTGAATTATCTAGTATCTGATATACATCCGGTATAAATAAATCTCTATCGGCTACACCCTCACAGTAGAGGCACGGTCTCGGGTGTAGTCACAGAGAAGTATTCATAAACCGTATTGACAAGACGGACCACAT
>SKCR01024984.1:0-92695 GCA_019454045.1 Zanthoxylum bungeanum | reverse complement strand
AAGAAATTGAGAGAGGAAAGTTGTGTGTTGGTTGTTGGAAATTTGTATCTAATACAAAAATGAATTTCCAAATTCATTACCAAATTTTTGGCTTTCCAAAAGTCAAAAGGCTTTAAGCCATCCAACCACTTCCAACAACTACTATCAATCAACATCAAAAGTGACAAGTTGTCACATCAATTGATTGACTAGCGATTTGACGCTTGATGTGACTTGCGGGCCGCACTTGAATTCGAAATGCGAGTGCGCTCGCAAACACTCCCGGGCCCGGTTTCGCTAATTCCAAATTAACGAATTTTTCGTTGCGACGTAATTAAATAATTATGCCTAGCAAAATTACAATTCACGTCGCTAACGAATTAATTCTAAATTACTTCGTTCGCCCGAATTAAAATCTAATTTCAATTCCGCGTCGAAATCCCATTTCATACAGTATATCGAATATATTATTTTATCGATTAATTCCAAATTAATCGTTTTCTCTCTTTAATAAATATTTTATCCCAGATAAAATATCTCCGTAATTAATCCCAGATTAATTTTCTCTCTCATTTAATTAATCCCAGATTAATAAAGTGCGAGTCATACGTCATCGGTGAATCTTCGGGAAGCGACCCATGAGATCCCCGGATATGTTGGTAGTAAATTTGGTCGTCGGACTATCCGAACACGTACGTACCTAGTACTACGTTTTTACCGATTTACAAGACAAGATTGGCTTCTAGCAAAGCTCCATGCCTACCCAATTCTCCAGAAATATCCTTACAGGAATATGTGATCTATATCAGGCGTAGTATACGTAGTATTGCGTATTTCGATCCAGTATCGGATGTCACGTGCAAGGCCTGGGGCTGGAATTGTGTCTGCCCCGTACGAAGCACATATCGGATCTTTGGTAACTAGTCTCTATAATCGGATAATCATGACCTAGTCATATTATCCCGATGACTGCAATACATAAGAGAACCAGTTCCGTATCCTGCGTGACCATCATCTCCACTATGACTGGAGTGATACTTCCGTCTTGACATCACACCCAAACACTACGATTCTCATATACCCAGCAGAGGCGTACACAGAACCTGTTAAAGCCCTGGACGACCAAAACCAAAGTATATTGATTGTCGCAAGTATTAGCGGTGCAAGTCTCAGGTTAAGACCAAATACACCTACCCTGATTCGGACTTCCATAGACACATAGTCATACTACCAATGGAATTCCGAGGGGTCTATCCAGAGCGAAGCTGTTTTCCGTACCATCGGTAAAACACAACCTCCTACTACACTTGCATGAGTATTCTATACCCAAATATATGAGAACTATGCTGTTATGCCCTCACAACGCGCACAAGTGTAATACTAGTCTTTTCCGCATTATCGATGTCCAATCTCGATAATACTCTGACTAGGGATATTTAATGATTAAACCTTCGTGGATTGATACTGTCTCATATCATCTCAATCCAGGAACTAATCATATGGACCTTTCATCATTTATACATCTTGGTGATCTAATCACAAATGATAAAATAGCAATTTCATTTGTCAGATAGTTAATTTGTAACAACACCATGATCTGTACAAATAGTGACGTTATGGGTCATAACTGTCCAACAATCTCCCACTTGGCCTATAGCCAGTCACTCGAGTGTCTTACACCCGAACTATGTATGGTTCTCTCAAACTTCTGCTGAGAAAATGCTTTCGTCAGCGGATTTACATGATTATCATCTGATGCGATTTATTCGATCATCACATCGCCACGATGTATGATCCGAACGAATCAGATGAATATCGAAGTATATATCTGGATCGTTGATGAGACCATTAATTCTTTAGCATGTGCTGAAGCCTAGCTCAGCTGCTAACAGAACTATATCTAATCTAATTAGATTATTATCAATCTAGAAGGCTTATATTGCTGCCTCAGCTGCAGCAATAATCCACTTTTGTTGTTTATTCGGTAACAATATCTTGCTTGGAAGATTTTCAGCTCACTGTTCCTTTATTCAAACTGTATATTACCGTTTTTATGACTTATAGTCGTTATTATCGGTTAGGAAACTTGCAACGGTGAACCTAGTCACTTCAAGTTCTCCTTCTCCATAGTTTAAGACAACATCCTTAGATCTCTAAGATACTCAGGGATGTTCTTAACATCAATCCAATGACTATCACTTGGATTGGCCTGATTGTGACTTCATATGCTCAAAGCATATGAGATACAAGGTCGTGTACATTTATTTCAATGTACGAGTTCTCGGAGAGTGCTAACAACTTTAAATCTAACCCAGTAGATCTTTATTCCTAGAATAAAGGTTGTTTCTCCCAATATTTCTACGGAGAATTTTCATGAAAGCCAAGCTTTCACCGATTGTAATTATGGGAATATCATTTCCAAGAAATGACATATTATCATTATTTAGGACTTTCACTGTCAGTGCGCTCCCATTAACCTCCTTATATACATAAGAATCAATTTCGTTTTGAATCAAATCATACACCATTATGATTATATCAAAACGATAATTCCAAGAATTCTATGTTTGCTTCAATCCATCCATGGATCGAATAACCTGCAAACCTTGTTTGCTAGTTATGGTACGACAAAACCGTCAGGATGTTGTAAACATCCTCCAAAGGGTTTCCGTTAAGGAAATCGGTTTTGGCATTTAGCTGCCACATTTCATAAATGAAACATGCAGCATTAGCAAGCATTATTTAAATGGATTTACCATGGCAACATGTAAAAGTTTTCGTCGTAATCGATACAATATTGATAACGATACCTTTTCGCTACAAGCCTAGCTTAGTATGTTGGTATGTTGCCTTCCATGTATGTCTTCCTTGAAGACTTATATAGTACCAATAGGCACAATGCCTTGCGGTACATCAACTAGTGTCTGAACATAGTTGGTATACATGGAATCCATTTCGGACATTATGGCACTTTGCCATAATAGGGAGTCGATACATTGTATCACTTCCTCATACGTAGTCAGTTCGTGTTCCTCAATAAGATTAACATCTTTATGAGGTGAGATCAGAAACCCATTCCCCAGGTTATTTTCTGACTCTCTCCGACTTACGTGGTTCTTGTGTATTCGAAGATTATTGGTATAGTTTCATCATTGATGAACTATTTGTGTTCCATTAAGGATTTGGTGCCTGGAATAGTATTACTCTGATTTTCATCGAGTTTTACTATCCTCCCACTTACCACTGCATGTAGGTATTCCTCTTAGGAAAATAGCATGGTGAGCAACAATTAAATTGTTCTCTAGTGAGTTGTATAAGTACTATACTTTGGTATCCCTAGGATAACCTATAATTAGACACTTATCCGATTTGGGTTCTAGTTTGGTATCATCCAAATATATGCCTAGCATACCCAAATCTTCAGGAATGAGAAAACCTGGTTTCTTTCCTGTTTATATCTAATATGAAGTCTGTCTAACAGATTTTTATGGAACCTTATTCAAAATAAGTTCTGCACTGTTCATGCGTATCCGTTGAAGGAAATGGTAGCTCAGAGCGACTCATGATCAACCTTATCATGTCCAACAAAATTCGGTTTCTCGGTTCGGACACACCGTCAAAATGACGTGTTCCGGGAGGAGTCCTCATTGAAAGAATACTATACTCTTTCAAGTATGCGAGAAACTTATTGCTTAAGTATTTTCATCATGGTCCAACCGTGATGGTTTTATACTTTAGCCGATCTGTTTGTCTACTTCGTGTCGAAACTCTAAAAGTTTCCGATTTTTGTTTCAAAGGAAACATATAACCATAACGCGATGCCACATCCGTAAAGGTCACGAAATATTCATATCCACCTCTAGCCTAGCTAGACATGGGCCCATTTACGTCACTATGAACAAGGGCTAACAGATCGATGGCATTTGCACTTTTACCAAGTAAATGTGTTTTAGACACTTTGCCCAATAAACTAGATTCGTAGACTTTATTTGATTGGAATCAAATTAGTCCTAGTACCCACTCTTCAAAAGTGTGGATATACGAGTCTTGTTTAATTGTGTCCCAAACAACAATGCCACTTTTAAGTTTCAACTGATTTAATCAGTTTGAGCTATTTGTTTGTCATGTTATACGTTTGAGATTTATTTATATTCAAAATATAAATACTGTTATTCACATCTAATGTGTTTATCTCAATATTATCTTTATATAATAAAACACTTTAGTGTTCTAGAATATAAAGGTATACCCGTAACAGGTTAAACCCTGATACAGAGATAATGTATCTAGTCAAACTAGTTACATTTTAACAGTTTCCTAATTTAAGTACATACCTGAAGGGTAGTTCCTAAACTTAGGTATCTACGGTTAAAACAGCGACTTTCGTCCCGTTTCCAATTCGCAGATTAATCTCAACTGAAGTCAGTATCATGCTCATAGCAGATTCTGCACACCAGTACATTATGTACCACATCAAGCATTTAAAATCCAATTTTAATACTAGTTGTGAACATATTTAATGACAAACATATTTGAAGTCAGAGCCTTACCCGTCTTCAATTCCTTCATGTCTGCCTTGTCCAAACGGCAGTCATGCTTCCGCGATCCTATTTTCCACAGTTTAGGCAGACATTTTGGGATATGTCCTTTATCTTCCCAGAAGATTATAATGACTTTGCCTTTTGCCCTTTTCACATTCCAGAAGCCTTTGGCCAAGCCTTGGCCATCCAGAATGTCGAAGTAATATGCGCCTTGCACTTCTTGCCTTATTGCAAACTTTGGCTTTGTCTCATTGAGTATA
Organism: Zanthoxylum bungeanum; assembly: GCA_019454045.1. Classification (NCBI taxonomy): domain Eukaryota; kingdom Viridiplantae; phylum Streptophyta; class Magnoliopsida; order Sapindales; family Rutaceae; genus Zanthoxylum; species Zanthoxylum bungeanum. Next base: position 87,915 of record SKCR01024984.1, on the reverse strand, counting down.
GTCATTAACTCTCCAAGAGTTTACTATTGCAATTCAGTACTTCTAAGATCTAATGATAGATCTATGAAGATCCTTCAATTTCATTATCATACTTTAAGGATCTAATCCTTAGTTCTGATTAAGAAATTAAGGAGTCTATTTGGCAAGCATAACGGATTAAGCACTAAAGTTATCATCACATGAATATTCCAAATATCATGCTCTACTATTTGCTTAACTCCGGGCTTAGGCCTAATATGTTATTTTATCAAATAAAGTAACTTATTAGTTTCCAGGACCATCCTGAAATTTTATTCCCAATTTGAAAAATAAAGTCGTTTAAAAAACATTTTCTCCCAGGATTATGTTTTAAACACTAATCTTTCAATTATCTTGATTCTAATAGTCCAACTATTTAATCAATGATTTAGGTACTATTTATTATAATGATTACTATAGTCTAACTATATAATCAACTTTAATTTAATTTGTTAATTCAATATATTGATTACTATAATCCAATTATATAATCAACTATAAATGAAATAGTTTGAATACAGTCCAACTATTTATTAAAACAACATTAATTATTAGTCCAACTAATAAATTAATTTATATTGACGAAAAATTTGTAATGAGCGCGTATGGCAAGTTACTAAACGAATATTGCAAATTTAATACTTGCCTCCCATTAATTTTCGGCGAGCCTCTAACCATCTGTGGAGTACTCGGGAAACCGTGTTTCCTAGTGGGCTATGATCCCGTTAAATGTCACACAATCTTGACTTTGGCCAACAAATTGTATGATAATTAACTAGGTAGATCTCTAAGATCAATGGGATCCCATCCAAATCTCTAGATCCAGTAGGTGGACATCCAAGTCCGAAACATATATCTTATATATGCCAATATATCCAATATATTACCTAACCTTTTTCCTCTGAATCAACTAAGCTTTGGCTTTGGCACAAAAAACTTAGTGATCCCAGTTAAGCGGAACCCATTGACCATGGAAAACTTCGTAATCAATGTCGATGGACAAGAAGTGATCTTGACTTTGGCCAACAAATCACAACTTGGACAAGACACCAATATGGAACAAAGCTCTCGTGATTCAAACACATCCTCGACGGACAAAGGCCTTGACTTTGGCCAACAAGCCAATGCCAGTCTTGGATCTTGAGTAAGAATCACTCAATGGAAGGAAAAACGCTTAATATTTTGTGAGGGTTTTTCGCGTGCAAATTGGCAACCATTTATTATCTTTGTTAAGGTCTCATCATCATACACCATTAAACATGCATTCTAAACACATAATAAGGCGCATATAAAAATAAATAATAATGATATGCGGATGGATACTTAACACATTGTTCCTAGAACAAATCTCTCCATTTCCTCTCACCCGCTAGCACAAGTATTGCTTCTACCCGTTACATAATACTTCTAAAGAAACCTCATTTATATTGAGGGGAATAGGTGAGAAGAGAAATACATAGAGTAATGAGGTAATAGGCTGGACACGCATGTCCAATTAATAAATTCTAAATTTATTACAACAATTTCCAAAATTGCCCCACCCATCTAATATCCATCTGATATACATTATTCATGCATCGCAACCATGTATTCACACAAGCATGTTATCAATCAATCTAATCCAATTAATTAATTTAATTATTAATGACCATCCAATGTTAAAACAACGATTTGATTTTGCGCGAGTCAAATTTGTTTTGCCAATAAGTACTCAAAGTACGAATTCTTGAATTAAATTAAACTACAACATTAAAGCCAATTTAATTTGTATTTAATACTAATTCACTATTTAATTCCAAATTAAATATTACACTTTATTAACGAACCTTAGTGACTTAGATTCTAAATCTAACCGTCACGGGTCTCAAAGCCCGATTAACATCCAATGTCAATTTAATTTAAAGTCTAATGGGCTTTTAATTAATTTCTTAAGACATGGACTTTTGGTCAACATGGGTCAAACCCAAATACCAAAGCCCATTTAAGGAATCACCCTTATTTGCCAAGAAACCAATTTAGGCCCATTAGGCCCAATTAATATATTAAGGTCCATTAGTCATAATTGGACTTTATGGAAATGGTTTTGGGCCCAATTGGATCCAACCAATTTAGCCTAAACCCATCTTGGTACAACCAAGCCCAATTAGCCCAATTACAACTTTACAAGCCCAAATCCAATTTAAGCCCAACATAATTAAATTCCAAAATTCCAATTTCACAATTTAATTACTCAAAGTGTATTCCATAATTAATTACCCAAATCAATATTTCCAAAACACAAATTTGTACAATTAATTATGCTCATTAACATCAAAACATGTCCAACACATTTTAATCAAAAATCAAACCCCTTTCATGCTTACACACTCACGGCAATTTGGGATTTTTCATGTCCGATTCGGTTTCAATCCAATTAAATCCACAATCAACATTCCCAATTGATTTCAAGTCATCAAATGAATCAAAAATCAAAAAATACCAAGACATTTAGGGAAGCATCATTCTCGTCCAAGCCTCAAATATTTGGGAAAAATTGATCCAATCAAATTTCATGATCTGATCATGCACAACTTCAATTAAACATCATTCAAGCATACTCAATCAAAAAATTTCATCAAATCATGCTCAAAGTGTTTTTATTCAATTTTAACCCTAAGTTCAAGTTTCATGCTTTAACTCGCTCTGATACCATTGTTGGAGTTCTACGGTCCCAAGGATCGATTAAAGCGATGAAACAATACATGTGAATACACGAAGAAGTTGCGGAATACTTACATCGATCGGTTGAGGCGATGCGTCGAAGAACAAAAAAATCTTTTTCTCCCTCCAATATGGCTTGGCAGTGAGCAGATTTTGGGTCCTCCATTTTCGGCCATGAATCAACCTCCAAGCTCCAAGCTTTCGTGATGTGATTCCAAGCTCACAAGTGGGTTTCCCTGTCATCTTCACAAGACTCTAATGTGTGCTAGCACTCTTGATTTTGTAACAAAATCATCACATTTCTTCTCCTTGACTCACGACAAAATAGAAAGTTTTGGAGAAGAAAAAACTGCCCTTTGTGCGAGAGAGAGAGAGGAAGAAATTGAGAGAGGAAAGTTGTGTGTTGGTTGTTGGAAATGTGTATCTAATACACAAAAATGAATCTTCAAATTCATTTACCAAATTTTTGGCTTTCCAAAAGTCAAAAGGCTTTAAGCCATCCAACCACTTCCAACAACTACTATCAATCACATCAAAAGTGACAAGTTGTCACATCAATTGATTGACTAGCGATTTGACGCTTGATGTGACTTGCGGGCCGCACTTGAATTCGAAATGCGAGTGCGCTCGCAAACACTCCCGGGCCCGGGTTCGTTAATTCCAAATTAACGAATTTTCCGTTGCGACGTAATTAAATAATTATGCCTAGCAAAATCACTATTCACATCGCTAACGAATTAATTCTAAATTAACTCGTTCGCCCGAATTAAAATCTAATTTCAATTCCGCGTCGAAATCCAATTTCGTACAATATATCGAATATAATATTTTATTGATTAATTCTAAATTAATCGTTTTCTCTCTTAAATAAATATTTTATCCCCGATAAAATATCTCCGTAATTAATCCCAGATTAATTTTCTCTCTCATTTAATTAATCCCAGATTAATAAAGTGCGAGTCATAAGTCATCGGTGAATCTTCGGGAAGCGACCCATGAGATACCTGGATATGTTGGCAGTAAATTCGGTCGTCGGACTATCCGAACACGTACGTACCTAGTACTGCATTTTTACCGATTTACAAGACAAGGGTGGCTTCTAGCAAAACGTCATGCCTGCCCAATTCTCCAGAAATATCCTTACAGGAATATGTGATCTATATCAGGCGTAGTATACGTAGTATTGCGTATTTCGATCCAGTATCAGATGTCACGTGCAAGGCCTGGGGATGGAATTGTGTCTGCCCCGTACGATGCACATATCGGATCTCTGGTAACTAGTCTCTATAATCGGATAATCATGACCTAGTCATATTATCCCGATGACTGTAGTACATAAGAGAACCAGTTCCGTATCCTGCGTGACCATCATCTCCACTATGACTGGAGTGATACTTCCGTCTTGACATCACACCCAACACACTACGATTCTCAATATACCCAGCAGAGGCGTACACAGAACCTGTTAAAGCCCTGGACGACCAAAACCAAAGTATATTGATTGTCGCAAGTATTAGCAGTGCAAGTCTCAAGTTAAGACCAAATACACCTACCCTGATTCGGACTTCCATAGACACATAGTCATACTACCAATAGAATTCTGAGGGGTCTATCCAGAGCGAAGCTATTTTTCATACCATCGGTAAAACACAACCTCATACTACACTTGCATGAGTATCCTATACCCAAATATATGAGAACTATGATGTTATGCCCTCACAACGAGCACAAGTGTAATACTAGTCTTTTCCGCATTATCGATGTCCAATCTCGATAATACTCTGACTATGGATATTTAATGATTAAACCTTCGTGGATTGATACTGTCTCATATCATCTCAATCCAGGAACTAATCATATGGACCTTTCATCATTTATACATCTTGGTGATCTAATCACAAATGATAAAAGAGCAATTCCTTTGCCACATAGTTAATTTGTACAACAACACCATGATCTGTACAAATAGTGACGCTATGGGTCATAACTGTCCAACACGCGAACTACCTGAAATGTTTGGGGGAAAGGGGAGTGAGCTTAAAGAACTCAGCAAGTAAAACATTCATACTCTCAACATGACCTCACCAACAAAATAGGGATATATATATATATATTTATATAATATTATAATAACAATTCAAGCAAACATCCCATAACAATATAAATATCCATCAAATATGGTTGCTAATCCGAGTCCAGTATAACAATGGATTGAAACCAAAGGGAGAGTCTCTCTCATACCCCTAAGGTTTCCAACCATATCAACTCGTAAAATATGTGTGAGTGGGTTAAAACCAATGGGAGAGTCCCTCTCATACCCTCAAGGTTTTTCACCATATAATCTCGCAAAATATCTCATCACATCTCATCTCATATCCGACCACTATTATACATAACCCGACAGCACAATACAACAACATGTATCATCCAATACAATCACATCTCACATCCAATCCATCAATCTCATCTCAACAATCGTGAATTCATATTTCTCATGCTTTCAATTAATCAATGTTTATATCTCCACAAAATATATATTTAAATATATATATTTAATTATAATTATACCAATATATTTATATATGGACTTTCACAACAACCATCAATTAATAAATAATTATGTTAAGGGAATCATCGTGCATTGTACTTACCTCTATCCACGCAAAAGCCCTTAATATGTCTATATCCTCGCTAAGAATCTGAAAAATATAAAATTACAATCATGTCCCTCAATTATTCCAAAATTATGATTTTACCCCTAAACTTCTTAAATTTCCATTTTAGCCTCTAAACTTTTCCAATATGTCCAAATAGTCCTAAAACTCTTAAATATTACTATTTAACTCCTGAAAACCATAATTTACAGAATTACCCTCTTAATCATGCAAATATATAATTAAGTCCAAAACTTTCAAATTCTATCATTTACACCCCCAAAATGGTAATAATCACATACCGAGCTCCAACGACCTCCAAATCTCATAACGAAAGAGCCGATGGTCAGGAAATGTCTCAAAGATCACGATGATGGTGGTGGTAGGGGCTGAAACACGGCGGTCATCTAAATTCCAGTTAGGATGCTTGGGCGTTTAGCAAAGTCAGAGGAGGTTCTCATCCCTACGGAAGTGGTGCTAACAAGTTTCAACAGAGGGGCGACAACGGCCAAAGGGGTCGTCCCACTAGACCTGCAAGTGGGGAGTACTACAAAAACAGTAGTATTTTTTGTTATAGACGGGCCAACAACATATAACATGCTCCTAGGACGAGATTGGATACACGGAAACCGATGCGTTCCTTCATCTCTTCATCAGTGCTTAGTTTTCTGGAACCAGAGAGATGAAGTGGAAATAGTACATGCCGACAATAAGCCTTTCGCTGCAGAGACAAATTCGGCCGAATACTTCAGTTACGAAGGAATTACGGGCCGACCAGAGTTCTTAATGAAGGGGAAAGTCCGACCATCATGGCTCAAAATGATGAGCCATACCCCGCAGGTCTGCTAAACGATTTGTTCGCGCAAATGAGGCCAACCACAGTGGTCGTTGGAGAGCCAACGCACAGCAGTTCAAATGAAGAAGAACAAACAGAGTAAAGAACAAGCCGCACTCGCAGCTACCAAGGCCAATCTAATGTCCTATGTGACGAAACGAGAGTATGAGGCCGAAGCTCAGGCCGTAATTTCGGGCTTAAGGGATAAATTGTTAGCACACCAGACAGAAGATATGATAAGAGAGGCATGTGGGGTAGATTTTTTGCTGGAAGGAAGTCACAAGAGCGAACTGGAAGAAGAAGAATACGCTCTGAACGGACGACATAAGGCGAGCGTGTCAAGGGCGTAGGATGTATTGGACGAGATAAATTTGGGAAGCGAGGAAGATAGACGCATCACTTACATCAGCAAGGAGCTAGAGGCCCAGGTACGTGAAAAACTGATCCATTTATTACGAAAATATAAAGATTGTTTTGCTTGGGACTACAATGAAATGCCTGGTTTAGATAGAACCTTGGTAGAGCATAGGTTGCTAATCGTGTCGAGCCATAGGCCACATAAGCAGCCTCCCCGAAGGTTTGCACCTAATGTTATGCCTGACATTAAGAAAGAGGTTGAACGCCTTTTGGAGGCAAAATTCATTAGGACGACAAGATACATAGAATGGTTGTCAAACATCATCCATGTCATGAAAAAGAATGGAAAGGTAATAATATGCATAGACTTTAGGAATTTAAACTTGGCGACACCAAAAGATCAATACCCTATGCCAACGGTGGATTCTTTAGTAGACTCCACAGCAGGGTATCAGTTGTACTCTTTTATAGATGGGTATGCAGGTTATAATCAGATCTACATCGCCGAAAGCGGTATACATAAAACAGCCTTTAGGTGTCCAGGTTCTTTGGGATGTTATGAGTGGGTGGTGATTCCATTCGGTTTAAAGAACGCTGGGGCTACTTACCAGCAGACCATGAATATGATTTTCCATGACATGATCGGCAAATTTGTAGAGGTCTATGTAGACGATATAGTAGCTAAATCTGTGACTATGGACAAACATTTCAGCCATTTAGCAATGGCTTTCGAGCGAATGAGAAAATTTAAACTGAAATTGAACCCTGCCAAGTGTGCTTTCGGAGTGTGTGCATGAAACTTCCTAGGCTTTCTAGTTCATCAACGGGGGATTGAGATTGATTCTAATAAATCTTGGGCAATCACTGAGGCCAAACCACCCCGAAATAAGAAGGAGTTGCAGAGATTTTTAGGACAAATTAATTTCTTAAGACGATTTATCTCTAATTGTGCAGGAAAAACTAAGGTGTTCTCCTCCATGTTAAGGTTAAAGGACAAAGACGAATTCGTCTGGACCGAAGAACATCAAAAGGCTTTCGACAGCCTGAAAAAATATTTTTCACAGCTGCCAGTGATGGTACCTCATGTGCTAGGACGGCCTATGAAGTTGTACATATCAGCCGAAGAATAGTCCATAGCTGAGATGATCGCGCAAGACGATGACACGGACTTTGAAAGAGCCATTTATTATATAAGCGGACAATTACTGAATTATGAATGTAATTATTCTCCAATGGAGAAATTATGTTTGGCTTTGTATTTTACATGTACTAAACTACGTGCCTACCTTAGGCCGAACATAGTGTACTTGATCACTAAAGTTAATATAATAAAGTACATGTTCTCTCGTCCTATCTTGCATCAAAGAGTTTGTTTCTGATCATTATCACTTTTAGAATTTGATATACGGCATGAGCCCCAAAAGGCTGTAAAAAATCAAGCCTTAGCCGATTTCTTAGCTGACCACCCATGTTTGAGCACCATTAGAGAAATAGAAATGGAATTCGACGAATGCAGTCTGAAACCATGGACGATGTATTTTGATGGGTCCAGCACAACGAAAGGAGCTGGGATGGGGATAGTCTTAGGCAGCCCATTGGGAGAATCATTTCGTTTCTTAATCAGGTTGAACGAATATTGCACTAACAACCAGGCCGAATACGAAGCCTTGATATTTGGGTTGGAAATACTCCTCAATATGGGAGTAACACACATGTCTATTAAATGAGACTCGCAACTAGTGATCCAACAAGTAACATGAACCTTTAAATGCCAAAGCCCATCAGTCATGGCACTATTAGATGTGGCCAAGGAGTTGGTAGATCAATTTGACCATGCGGAGTTAGAACACGTTCCGAGGACGAAGAACAAGGTGGCCAACAATTTGGCCTAAGCAGCTTCCGGATATAAGCAAACAAACATAGATGATATATATAAAAGAGAAGAGGTTAAGCCAGTCCTGATGAGACGAAAGATGGAGACAGATGTCATGACTATTGAAGTTCAAGAGGAGGACGATTGGAGAAGCGAGATCAAAGAATTTCTAAAACAGCGCGAAAGTGGGAAAGATCGAAGGCTGAAACTGAAAGCCCTGAATTACGTGGTATTAGGAGATGTATTGTACAAGAAATGCCAAGACGGGCTGTTGTTGAAATGTGTAGGGCCATCGGAGTCCAAGACCATCATGGCCGAGATACATGAAGGTGTTTGTGGGGCTCACCAGGCCGGAATAAAGATGAGATGGCTGATTATACAGAAGGGCTATTATTGGCCGAAGATGGGAGAATCATGAATCTCATATGCCAAATGATGTATTGCTAGTCAGAAGCATGAGCCCATTCAGAGGGCACCATCAACCGAAATGATCCCCGTCTTTAAACCATGGCCATTCATAGGATGGGCGATAGATTTGATAGGAAAAATATATCCTGCATCAAGCAAGAGGCATACTTTCATTATCGTTGCTATCGACTTTTTTACCAAATGGGTGGAAGCTATTCCGGTATTGGAAATCTCCTAAGAACAGATCATCAAGTTCATAAAAGAGCATATCATTCACTGATTCGGTATAATGCAAACAATAATGGTAGACCATGGCACTTCATTAAATGGCAAGAAGGTAAAAAGCTTCCTGGCCGAATACGGGATCCGGTTAGTGAACACCACTCCATATTATCCTCAGTCAAATGGTCAGGCAGAATCGTCCAATAAAACCCTTAAAGGATTGATTCGGAAGATGGTGACAAACAACGCTAGGCGATGGGACGAATGTTTGAGTCAGGCTCTATGGGCCTATAGGACGTCACCGCGAACGAGTACCTCGGTCACGCCATTTCAATTAGTATATGGTCAAGATGTCGTACTACCAGTAGAAATGAATATCGAATCCACTAGGGTGATGTTGCAAAAAGAGTTGACAAAGGAAGACTACAACGAAGCAATGATCCAGAATTTGCTGGAATTGGACGAATTAAATGTGATGTGCTAAATCGTTTAGAAGCACAAAAGAGGAAAATAGCCGGGAATATAATCTCAGAGTCATGGCTAAATCGTTCAGAAAATGCGAATTAGTATGGAAATTATATTGCCACTTGGTACTAAAGATCCGGCATATGGAAAATGGTCGCCTAATTGGGAAGGCCCATTCGAGGTAAAAGATGTGTTGCCAACCGAGGCCTATCATTTATAAGATTTAGGCGGAAAGGGTGTATGCTAGGGCGATAAATGGCAAATACTTGAAAAAATATATGCCATCACTATGGGAGCATGAAAATGTAATGTCTTTGCAATAAAAACAAAATGCAGTAATATAATAATGTATTTTCATTAATTCGGGACGAAAACGTCCTCAAAAGTACAAAGATTGGACGACGTAACGTCCTACAATGCATCATTGGCTTCGGCCCGAAGACCGCCGTAAATCCCCAGGAAATTCCTTTATGGCCGAAAATGTCTCCCTCATCATATACCATTCTTTCTGCACTTCCAAATCCGCCGTCTCTAAATCGGCTGAGCTCTTCTCGAAATCGATACGGGCCAAACCTTCATACTCTGCCAAAGATGTATCCACCTCTGTTACTTGAGCGGCAATAGCCCTCCTCTTAGCCTCTCTCCTCATACGGCTCTCCTCAATAAGATGCTGGATTTCCTGCAATTGTCGCTCTAGGTCCACGAGAATCGATTCTTCAGTCACCATCTCATTTGTGGTCTCCCTCAGAGTCTCGTGAAGAGCGTCGAGAGAACCGCAAAGTCTTTCTTTCTTCATCATGGAAGAACGAAGCCCAATTTTTTGGCTATGTATATTGCGATACCGAGAGATAAGGGCCGTTATATCATTCTGCAGTTCTTGGAGGAAGAGCCGATCATCTACTGATATAGGCAAGGCATGGAGGGCTAGTAGTCGGCTTAATTCGGAGGAACTTCTGTCTAAATGGAGGATGTTTCTGGCAGAGCGGCCTGGCCAATCTCCAACATAGTAAAGGAAATATATTGGCCGATGATCTCTCGAAGGACCTTGACCGGTGCGTAATCACACGCGTATAACGCAAGCGCACGTATCGTTCAAGTAGTATAAAAAGTATCGATCCCACGAGGACTTAATACCTAATCTATTAATTTTATGAGGTCAAATGATTACTAGTATCTAAAAGGTTGATTGATTGATTGATTTGAAATGGTGATGATTTTGAATTTAAAAAAAAAAGTAAATAAAATTGCACGAAAGTAGATTTAAGAAAATTCAATATTAAGAAACTATCCATGGTTGTGAATCTTTCTAATATCTTTTAAAAGATGAAGTGGTTATTTCATTTTTGTGTAATAAATCGGTTTACTAACCTGGAACACGAAATTATGCGAAAGCCTCTGTCGATGGTCAGACGCAAATACCCAGTTTAACCCAATTGAACCATATGTCTATGTCAACCAAATTATCTGGATTCATTAAGTTTAAGTTCCAATTATGGCTACCCCCGCCCGACAGGTATATGTCTATCCTGTAAGGAAATCTATTAAGGGTTATCTATTCTCAAGGAAGATCGTGGGCTATTAAGTCTAAAGCTGAAACCTAAAATTCCTTTGTCAAGTTTATTTTAGATTTACCAGATCTATCTTATTAATGGCCAATTAACAAAACGCATTAAGCTTAAGAATTAATAAGTAAACCTTTAAAATACCCAAACTATAAAATAACCCCTTATAAACCGGTGATATTAGAATTCATCACAACCCAAATAACTAACTTAGTTACGACACATAACTAGGGCTAGTAAAAACTTAAAAGTAAAAGACATAAAGTAAAAATGCTGAAAAGTAATTGCGGTAAAGTAAAAGCTGAAAAGTAAATTACAATAAAATAAAATGCTAAGGTAAAAGGATCAACTTTTACTACTACTAATTTAAATATCTTCCTTAATATAATATATTAACTTGTGATTATTTTACCAATCATCCATATATGCGGTAACCTGATTAAGTCAAATTAAGTCCGACCAGCCATATAGGCGGTATCAAAATTTATCCATAAACCTGCCATATAGGCGGTAAGAAAGTTTAATTACCAACCGACCAATCTGGCGGTATCCTTGCTTAGTCAGATTAAAACCAGTTATAAATGATTACCAACCGACCAATATAGCGGTATCCTTATTAAGTCAAATTTTAAATAGTGAATATATTATATTTAAGGGGGATTAATCTAAATAGCAATAGTAAAAGAATTACCTTTCACCCTAGCAGGGGGAAGTTACCTCATCATGGTTGAATAGTAAAAACTGTAAAAGTAAATAAAGTAAATTAGTATTATTACAGAACGTAATTAAAATTAAATACAAAACTGAAATTAAAACAAACTAAGTAGAAAACTCTCTATTTACATCAGAGAATTCAGAGAGGAAGGTACATCTGAAACTGAAACCTCGAGCTGAATTTATAGGTCTCAGTAGGCTTCGGGCTTCGCGACGCGCAAAATTACGAAAGTACCCTTTTGTCTGTTTTCACTGTTTTGGCCCAAAATCACCTCCAGAGAGTCCTGAAACTTTATTTATCTACAAAATAACACAAAACACATCAAAATATTCACAAAACTCAAGAAACTATACAAAATATTAGGTCAAATGAGTGGGAAATAGTGATACATTTACCACTCATCACACCCCAAAACCTAACATTTTGCTAGTCCTCGAGCAAAATACAGAATAAAATAACATAAACATCTTTAAAATAAAATTTTACTAAGCCACTTTCGTAGGGATCACGGTTGCATTTTGCGTATCCAACAAGCCTTTAAACCCCTAGGTGTCCCTAGTGGACGAGTTGTAGTCTCGTGAGGGCTTACAACAATGATACCCACAAAAGCAAAAGGACAAGAGAAAAGAGAATAAAGAAGTTACTGACTAATCAGGTGAAACTTCTACTCCAAGTTACTAGTTATTTTGTTTCTTTCTAAATTACCGAATAAGTAAATTCTCCGATTATATTTACCATTCTCCATATACACAACCAACAAAATATTAATCAACTCATTTTTGCCCACAACAGTCACAAGTGCAGTTGATAAGAGAGTAATATTTTTGTCCTAAAGTTTTATCAGAATTCACACCTTTTTGTAGTAATGGAATAATTTTTCTGATTTTTATGATTTTTTTTCTTTGATTTTTGTTTTTTTTTTTTTATTTATATACAATATCTTTCATCTATGTAGCGAGTGTTGGGTCGGTGGCTCCCAAACCAGTTGGCTTTAGGGCACCAGGTGTTAAGACACCCCTACGAACTTAATTACTCAGACTTCATATATATATATATATATATATTTTTGCAACATCTTTGATCCATGTAGCGAGCTTTGGGCCAGTGACTCCCAAACCAGTTGGTTTTAGGGAACTAAGTGTTAAAACACCCATACGGACTTAACAACTCAGATCTTAGAAGTTTTTTTTGTTTTTTTTACTCCATCACTTTTTGAGATGCTTCCTCCAATTAAACTAGAGTACTGAATATTACAAACTTTTCAATTATAGCTCATGTCCGTATGTTACCATGCATGTCGATAATACCTGCCAACTGAGCATATGAAGATCCATTTTAGTCAATTTTATGGAGAATTCACAAATTAAATAATTCAAAAGGAAATAAACAAAAATTAACTTGTTCCGAAATAGGTTTGAGATTCGTCTCAGGAATGGGAACTCCTTACTCAACTATCTCTTACCAAATTCACCTTTTTAGTCAAAATAAAAACACAAAAACACAAAATATTTTTGTAATTTTTGAAAAAATTTCATTTTTTTGAAAAATTTTGGACTAAAAATAAAAACAACACACAACTAAAAACAAGATACTGATCAACTAATTCCCTCCCCCAAACCTAAATGAGACATTGTCCTCAATGTCTTAAACAGTAGAAGAAGAGTTTAGAAGATAGTACCTAGTTAACTGAAATTCTACATGAAAAGTTAAAGGTTAAAATCCAGATTAATTCGAAGCCTCTTACCACGATTGTCCTCGGACCAATTTATCTTTGAAAGGATAGGGTCAATTTGTGGTTCATAGGCTAAGATTTGGTCAATTAGATCCGGAGCAGTTCTGGTAGTGAAGAGGAGTTCTTTTAAAGGTTTTGACACGAACCCATTTCTCCGGCCATCATCAAGAAACACACAAAGAAAATCATAAAATCCTTCAATCCTTCAACGTTGTACAGTCCAAGCGGTTTCTAGTGTATGTTCAGGTTCGCCCAAGATAACACTGTAAAATTTCCTCTTATGTACCCAAACCACCTAGCAAAGCAATAAAAGCATCAGCACGGTTAATCATTTCTACCAGTCGTTCAGACATACCTGGCACGATTAGTTCTTCTCCGTTTGATGGTCCAATAAGATTTGCTTCTACCAAGGGTTTTGGGATGATTCCCAAAACGTGACTTCCTCATTCCTGTACAACCTTTGAAATGATCCCCATAAGTCCAAGATTACCTCCGCCATTTACTAAGTGCATATTCCTTGCAGCTAAGACTCGACCCAATTCATGTGTTGCTTCTACGTATTGTGGCTTACACACACTAGTACCGCAAAACACACAGATGTTTTCAACTCGTCTTCTTAAAGTGGCTTCCATGTTTTACTCTGGATGTCTTCGAAAGTGCAATGATGAGTTGAATTTATAATACCTGAAAATGGTGAGTAAAATAATAGCACTAGTACCTGCCAAATGATAATTATTAGTTAAACAGTAAAATAAATCATGATAGTAAAAAAGGTCTGGATCCTGTCGGAGAAAATAAAAGAAAACAACAAAACAATTACAATTATTAGGAAAAGAAAAAGAGATATAATATGTACAAGAAATGTAGCGGCTTGATTGACGTCTATGCGTCAGGGATAAGTTTCTCATCCAATTTTCTTATAAATTGGCAAACAGGGTCTTTTTGAGTCAGATTCCCGAGACTTAATTGTTGTCTTTCCTTTTGGAATTGTGCATATAACACACGAATTTCGTGATACACATATCCACTGGGATGCGTCTCAAGAGTTTTAGATATATCATCCAAAGACTCCTTACTCAAGCCATCCCTAATGAAATTAATCTTATCTTCGCGGTTATCAACACCATTCCCAAAGAACGACAATGAGTATCACAAAACATACGAGCAAATTTATAACAAACACACATTCTTTTGGCTCTTCTCTTTTTAGCATAGGTGCTCCTTCCTAAACCAGACAGATGTGAAATAAAAGAGTCAGAGGACTCACCTGCCAATCGGACCTGTGCTTCAATAATCCAACAAATGTCAGTAGGCATACCTTTGATCATCAGTAGTCTCATCCGTTCCAAGCGAGCTTTGTAAACTTTCATCACAGATTTTTAGGGAGAGAAAGAAATGTCTTGTGGAGATTTGTGAGAGCATCTTCCATCTTGAAATGACTTAACCTGCAAAAACTAAACACACAAAAATTAAAAGACACCAAATCACAATATATACACAAATTGCTTGGATTGCCTCCCAGCTAGCGCTAAGTTTAAAGTCGTCAGCTAGACATGACTGCCCGAACGTTAGGCTGGATCTGAAAGTGTGACACTTTCTTTTTGTCGCTCAATTTATTCTCACTAGTAGTGCTTGACACGCTTGTTTTTAACCTTGAATGTTTTGTTAGAGTCGGGATCATGTAACTCAACGGCTCTATCTGGTAAAACCTTGGTGATTAGGAATGGACCTGACCACCGAGATTTTGGTTTCCATGGGAAAAGTTTCAACCTTGATTTGTTTAACAGTACCTTCTGCCCTGGTTCCAGTTGTATGCTCACTAACTTCTCATCATGTCTTTTCCTTGCCTTTTCTTTGTACAATTTGGCATTCTCAAAAGGCTGTATGTGAAATTCCTCCAATTCGTTGAGCTGGTGGAAATTTTTATCTTATGTTGGTTGTAGTGCAAGAATTGGCTTTTTCAGTGCAAAAGACTTTTTATCTTCAGGCTCCACAGGAAATTGACATGTTTTATGTTTGTCAGTAGAACTTTGGATTGCATTGGAGTTCTGAATGGTACTGTGTATCACATCAAGTCTGAAACATTCCTCCTTTTTTTCATCATCTGGGAAATTCATGGCGTTGAAAACATTGAATGTTACTTCTTGGTCATCTACCCTCATGGTTAATTCTCCTTTTTGTACATCAATAATGATTCGACCTGTAGCCAAGAACGGTCTCCCAAGGATGATTGGTACGTCTGCGTCTTCCTCCATATCAAAGACAATAAAATATGCTGGGAAAATGAATTTGTCAACCTTGACCAGCACATCCTCAACTACGCCTCTTGGAATACGAGCGTTCTATCAGCAAGTTGTAGAGAGACTGAAGTGGGCATTGTTTCTCCAATCTGCAGTTTCCTGAAAATAGAAAAAGGCATCAAGTTAACACTTGCACCTAAATCACATAAAGCCCTACCAAAGTTATGTTCTCCTATGATGCAAGGAATGGTGAAACTGCCATGATCTTTCAACTTTGGGGGAAGCTTCCTCTAAATGATGGCGCTGTATTCTTCTGTTAATGCTATTGTCTCGTAATCTCCCAATCTCCGTTTTCATGAAAGAATGTCTTTCATGAATTTGACATAGCTGGGCATTTGTTCCAAGGCTTCTGCAAATGGAATGTTGATGTGCAGCTTTTTGAACACCTCCAGGAAACGAGCAAACTACTTGTCCAGTTTGTTTTTCTGAAGACGCTGAGGAAAAGGTGGAGGTGGAGTGATCTGTTCTTTTTCTTTTTCCTTTGCTTCTTTTTCCTCAATCTGTGGAACTGCATTTTTTGGAATATCTTTAATTGTTGCCTTGATTCCAACATCTTTGTTGATTTCAGTACCACTTTTTAACATGATGGCATGACATTGCTCTTTTCCCATGTTCCTTGGATTTGGCGGTAAAGTAAAAGCTGAAAAGTAAATTACAATAAAATAAAATTCTAAGGTAAAAGGATCAACTTTTACTACTACTAATTTAGATATCTTCCTTAATATAATATATTAACTTGTGATTATTTTACCAACCATCCATATATGTGGTAACCTGATTAAGTCAAATTAAGTCCGACCAGCCATATTGGCGGTATCAAAATTTATCCATAAACCTGCCATATAGGCGGTAAGAAAGTTTAATTACCAACCGACCAATCTGGCGGTATCCTTGCTTAGTCAGATTAAAACCAGTTTATAAATGATTGCCAACCGACCAATATATGGGTATCCTTATTAAGTCAAATTTTAAATAGTGAATATATTATATTTAAGGGAGATTAATCTAAATAGCAATAGTAAAAGAATTACCTTTCACCCTAGCAGGGGGAAGTTACCTCCCCATGGTTGAATAGTAAAAACTGTAAAAGTAAAGAAAATAAATTATTATTATTACAGAACGAAATTAAAATTAATTACAAACTGAAATTAAAACAAACTAAGTAGAAAACACCATATTTACATCAGAGAATTCATAGAGGAATGTACATCTGAAACTGAAACCTCGAGCTGAATTTATAGGCCTCAGTAAACTTCGGGCGTCGCGACGCACAAGGCTTTGCTCGTCGCGACGCGCAAAATTACGAAAATGTCATTTTTTCCGTTTTTCACTGTTTTGGCCCAAAATCACCATCAGAGAGTCCTGAAACTTTATTTATCTACAAAATAACACAAAACACATCAAAATATTCACAAAACTCAAGAAACTATACAAAATATTAGGTCAAATGAGTGGGAAATAGTGATATATTTACCACTCATCAGACCTCCAAGTCCGTACTGGATCCGGCTGAAGGCGAGGAAGGCCGATGTGGAACAGAAGACAACCGGCCGAGGCGATCCAAAATGTTCTAGACCGATTGCAACAGTGGGTCGGATGCCTGTGTACAAAGAAGAAATTAGCGGATGTCAACTGGAACATCAACATGCGGTTGCACGAGTTCTTACTGAAGAGCTGAATACGAAGGAACTGAAGATGATTGCTGAGGAAGAACAAGAAATGAAGGCCGTTCAGGAGACACGGCCCGAAGGGGCGACGACTCGCAATAGGGGCTTCCAGTAGCAATACCGGTTCTCCCCCAGGAGATTGGACTGATTGAGGGGAGACAATGGCCGTTCAGAAACAGTAGATGGTTGAGCTGGAGAAGCAGAAGCTGCCGGCCGAAGAATTGAGGAGTGAGGAGCCAAATATGACGGCTGGTCAAACACAGAAGGTTCATGTGCCAAAGGTACATGAGACATCGCCCGAGGAAGGGAGGGCGGAAGAGCAGAAGACAACGGTTGTCCAGGGGTCAAAGTTGGTTGCGCCAAGGAATCCAGAGATGCTTCTTGTGGTGACGTTTGTTGCGGTACGGTTGTGGGCCGAGCATCTGCAAGAGAATCAAAATCAGAGGAATCAGAAATATAAACAACTTCCTCTTCTTCATAAATGTGACGAAGTACGTCGTCTTTATACATAGACCGAGCCTCCTCTAGCAACTCCAATTCGGCCAAACTATAAAGGCCGTCTATATACCTATAACTCCCCCTAAGCCCTGTGGCACACATCTTGCGTACCAATGAGTAAAGTTGTTTGAGATGACGCCAAAATGGCCAGTCATCCGGCCAAATAGGCTCTAACACTTCAACCTCGTCATCCGGGTCCTGCACAATTGGTACGTGATCATCCGAA
This sequence comes from Zanthoxylum bungeanum, assembly GCA_019454045.1. Lineage (NCBI taxonomy): Eukaryota > Viridiplantae > Streptophyta > Magnoliopsida > Sapindales > Rutaceae > Zanthoxylum > Zanthoxylum bungeanum. Next base: position 69,683 of record SKCR01024984.1, on the reverse strand, counting down.
GAGAGACATTCGAATAACGGATGGTCTCTTGGAATTTCCTCAACACTTGGACGCGAACAACCAAATTCTATGTGTAGCTCCGTAGCTTGGGGATCTGCTCCGGACGAATCGCCGGTAACAGCTGTCTCGCCCTCTTCTGGCGGTTGCTCCACGATTGGAGCCTCGGCTGCTTCATCCTTATCCGATGGAAGTTGAACAATCGACACTTCAGCAGGTCCAACCTCCTCAAGACCTTCAAATATAGGAGCTTCGAGCCCCGAAATTTGGGTCGTCTCGGGCATTACAGAGGGCGGCTCCATCCTAAGCGCCTGCACAAAGTATAAGATTTTAAAACCTCAATTTACATCAAACTTGTGTACAAAAGAAGGCAGACTTCAAACTCGTACCTTAGGACGACGTACAAGTGGCACGTCTGAATCCGAGCTATGACGGGGGGAGGACTGCTTCCTTTTAGCGTGTTTCATTTTATTGGATTAAGCTGTTTCAGCTGCTTTCTTTGACCCCGCCGGCTCAGAAGACTTGGGGGACAACTGGATAGTAGAAAATACCTTTATAGAGGGCAGAGGAAAAAATCTTTCACGGCCAAGTGGCCAGAAACGTTCAAAGGAAGAATGGACTGATTTACAATAAGCAAAAGGAACGATGACAAAAGAAGAAAATAATGAACAAGTCTCCGAAAAGGAATCCTCCACGTCAGAGACCGAAAGAACTTTAAAACGGTCCGACGAAGAGGAACGCGCATGGAAGAATGGAAGAGGCCATCCTTGAATGAGGCCAAGCTGACGGGCAGCGAAGTTGGGCGAATACACCTCCACTCCGGCCTTGCCATTGGCCCCAATCAGGATATCATGAATCAGATCGCGACTGCATAAAAACTTACACCATATACGAAGACTTGACTCGTCCTCTTCCGAATGAGGAATATCATGAACGAATGACGGGCTGTCCACCACAGAAAAAGGAAAAAAAGAGGGAACCTGAGAAAGAGTATAGAAATATTCAAAGACAAGACGAGGGAGAAGAGAGGATGGCCGAAGTTGGGCAAAAAGAAGACTGGCACAAGGATAAGAATGATTTGAGTCAATGGTGCCGAAAATAGGGAAATAGGCTCTCAGCCAAAGCTGAACGAGCCACAGAGGGCCGGAAGCAATCGGCGAAGCCCCTAACCGGAGTTATTTTTGGAGGACGGCCAATCCCCGATAAATGGCGGCTAACAAGAAAAACGCCAGGTCTAAATGACGACCATTAGCAAGGTCGGAAGAGATGGGGAGGTAGCCCGCCACAGGCTTTTGGCTAGGCACGCAAATGATATATTTGCACAGCCAATAGTGAAGGAAAGCCGTTCGCTCCAACATCGAAATAGGACCGGCCGATTTTGAAAATGTGCGAAGAAAAGAAGAGTATGACAAAAAGGACGAACAGTCCATTGAAGGAGGAGGAAAACAGAAGTTTGTGCAGGCCGAGATGGGCGCACCAAGAGGGGCTAGCCCGGTGAGAGCACCAATGTCACGAAGAGTAATACTAAAGGGACCAACAGGGAAAATGAATACATTGTATTCAGAAGACCAAAAGAGTAGGGAGGCAGGAAACATATTGCGGTCAAAAGAGGGCAAGGTCAATGAAAGTTCAATGAAGGAAAGGAAGTCATGTTCCTCTAGAAAGGTACGGATATCCGCATGTAATAGCATACATTGGAACCAAGACTCAAACGCGGCGTCGTGTTTGGGCCACGTGCGAATCGAGTTGGATTGAGCAAAATGAGAAATATTAATTGGCTCCGAAAAAGGGAGACTAGAAGAGGAAGGGAACTGTTGAGCCAACGGGGCTGTGGCAATAATGTCGTCTCCAATGAAAATGGGACCAAGCGAACACTGACCGTAGTTCTCATTGAGGGTATGTTCTAGGAACACTAACACACATGCCTCTGAATGATAAAACTGAATAACATGAATTATCTCATTGTCTGGTATGCATCGTCAGAAAATTTGAACAAGGCAATACTTGAACAGATATAGATCGTCCCGGTAGAATCTTTTGACTTCGGTCAAACATTTATTCTTGTCTTGATGGCTCCAATCTGGAGGTATTTTTCCTGTCGCAAGAAAATTGACAATATTAGCATACCAAGGCATTGTAATTACAGAAAATAAAAATCCATCTGGAAAAGAGTCAGTGATTGGAGTTGTGTCAATTGATGACTCTTTTGTGAATCTCGATAAATGATCTGCAACAACATTCTCTGCTCCTTTCTTGTCCTTGATTGTGAGATTGAATTCTTGAAGAAATAATATCCATCGTAGTAATCTTGGTTTTGCATCCTGTTTAGACATCAAATATCTAACAGCAGCAAGGTCGGAATAAACAACGATTGAGGAACCAATTAAATATGATTGAAATTTATCCAATGCAAATATTGCAGCAAATAGTTCTTTTTCTATGGTAATGTAATTCATTTATGAACTGTTTAAAGTTCTAATTGCGTAATATATTACATAAGGCTTACCTTCCTTTCTCTATCTTAACACTGCGCCAACTGCATAATCACTGGCATCACACATTAGCTCAAAGAGCAAAGACCAATCAGGGGATTGCATTATAGAAGTATAAGTCAAAAGACTAATAATCTTTTAAAATAATTTTTGACATTCTTCTATCCATTCAAATGTTGCATCTTTTAAAAGGAGGTTGCATAAGGGTCTGGATATGGTACTAAAGTTTTTAATAAACCTCCTAAAAAATCCTACATGTCCTAAGAAAGAACGGATTTCCCTTACTGTTTTTGGTTGTGGCAATTTAGAGATCACCTCTATTTTTGCCTTGTCAACCTCAATACCTTTAGATGACACAACGTGTCCCAAAATAATTTCGGAATTAGTCATGAAATGACATTTTCCCCAGTTTAATACAAGTCTTTTTCTTCACATCTTTTCAAAATATTTTCCAAATTATTCAAGCAATTATCAAATGAATTCCCAAAAATAATTATATCATCCATAAAGACCTCTAAACAGTGTTCAACCATGTCACTAAATATGTTTGACATGCATCGTTGGAATGTTCCTGGTGTATTATAATGTCCAAAAGGTATTTTCCTAAATGCAAATGTGCCAAAGGGACATGTGAATGTGGTCTTTTCTTGGTCTCCTAAAGCAATGAGAATTTGATAATAACCTGAGTAACCATCAATAAAACAATAGTATGGATGTCATGCTACTCTTTCCAAAATTTGGTCAAGAAATGGTAAAGGAAAATGATTTTTTCTAGTGGCGTCATTTAGTTTTCTATAGTCAATACACATACACCAACTAGTGGGATTCGAGTTGGAATTAATTCTCTTTTATCATTTTTCACAATAATTATTTTATTCGTTTTAGGTACAACTTGTGTAGGACTTACTCACTTACTATCGGGGATATGGTAGATAATTCCTACATCAAGAAGTTTAAAGACTTCTGTTTTTACCACTTCTTTCATATGAGGGTTCAATCTTCTTTGGGGTTATAGATATGTCCTAGTATTATCTTCTAAATGTACTCTGTGTGTGAAGATCAAATGATTAATACCTTTTATGTCTTTTAAAGTCCATCCAATTGCCAGTTTATGTTCTTTCAATAGATTTAACAACTTACCTTTTTGATTGCTTGTGAGAGATGAAGAAATTACCACGGGTAAGTTTTTTCATCTCCAAGAAATGCATACTTCAATCCTTCTGGCAAAATCTTTAACTCCAATTTGGGTGCTTCCTTAAGTTATTCTTCTTCCAGTGTTCCCAGTTCCTCCAAATTTTGTATCTCTCCATCATCTTCCAGTACCTGTGTAGAATCAAGTAAAAAATCATTAGGAGTATCCAAATCTAAAAAGTGCACAGTTTATGAGTAAAAAATCAAGTACAAATTTCCATGGAATCAGATAAACTCCCCTGAATATGCTCCTCTAAAATTGGGTCAATTACTTTCATGCTTTCGTTTTCGCTGTCATCATCATATGGTTGTTTGCACATGTTAAAAATATTAAGCTACAACGTCATATTGCCAAAATACAACATGATTTCATTCCTGCAATTAATTAAAGCGTTAGCTATTGCTAAAAATGGGCGACCAAGTATTACAGGAATTTGCTTATAACTGTCTGCTACCGGTTGTGTTTCCAAGATAATAAAATCCACATGATATATGAATTTATCGACTTGCAATAACACGTCTTCCACAATTCCTTTCGGTACTTTGACTGATCTATCGGCAAGTAAAAGAGTAGTCGATGTTGGTTTTAACTCATTAATATTAAGTTGTTGGTAAATCGAAAATGAAAGCAAATTGACATTGGCTCTAAGATCAAGCAAAGCATGTTCAATTTTTTGATTTCCAATACTACAAGAAATAGTTGGACAATGAGGGTCTTTGTATTTCAATGTATTATTGGTTGAGAGAATGGAACTTACCTGTTCAGCTATAAAAAACTTTCTTTCTTACCTGATATTCCCTTTTAACTGTGCACAAGTCTTTCAGAAATTTGGCATAAGCTTGTATCTTTTGAATGGCATCTAACAAAGAATATTGACCTTTACCTGTTTAAATATTCCATAAATTTATGGGGAATGGTTCAATTTCTTTGTTTTTAATGTTTGAGGAAATTGAGGTGCATGAGAAAAATTGTTATCATCAACGATAGGTAATGGTTCATCAACCCCTTCCTTACCCTCTGAATCTGATTTATTTTCAGTTTCATGAGGTTCAAGAATAGGTCTGTGGATGGCCTTACCATTGCGAAGAGTAATAATAGATTTGACATGGTATATATGTTGACTTCCAGAACTAATATCGTGAGGGTTTTGATGACTCTCGGGATTTGATTGTGGTTGTGTAGGAAACTTTCCTTTCTCATTAATGGTCAATGCAGATGTGATTTTGGAGAAGGTATCTTTCAAATCAATCAATGTTTGAACATTTTTGGTTATTGATGGCTTCATATTTCTCAATGAATACATGCAAGGTATCCTCAAGGGTTTTCCAAGGTGGTTGGACATATGGTGCATACCTCTAGGAATTTTGGAAATTCTGGTGTACCTGGGGAGATTGTTGCGATGGTTGTGCTTGGTTATCATTCCTTCAATTAAAGTTTGGATGGTTTCTCCAACCAGAATTGTAGGTTTGGGAGTATGGGTTTGGATTTGGTCTTTTGAAGGTGTTTATAGAACTGACTTGGTGTTGGAGACATTCTTGCAGGGCTAATAAGGTTAGGCAAACTTGTGTGACATGTTCATTTGAATTACAAATTTGACAGGTAACTTCTTGAATTGACTTGACATGATCACTTTTCCTTATTTCTAATGCCTCGACTTTTTTAGCTAGAGATGCATACTTAGCAGAAAGGTCATGGTCTTTCCTAAGGTTAAACATACCTCTACCAGATGGCTGTGGTTTTGCAGATGACTCATAAGTGCCAACTGTGTCCCGTTATTATGCATTCTCTGCTATGTGTTCTAGATCATCTAGTGCATCTTCGGGATTTTTATCTTTAAACTCACCATTACACATCATTTCCACTACTTGTCTATCTTGGGGTGTTAAACCCTCGTAGAAGTAGGCAACCAGCCTCCATGTTTCAAACTCGTGATGTGGGAAAACATTAAACATCTCTTAAACCTCTCCCAACATTGGTAAAGTGTTTCCCCTGACTCTTGTGTGAAAGTTGTGATTCTCCTCTTAAAGGATTTTGTCCTATGAGGGGGAAAGAATTTTTTTAGAAACTGTTCTTTCAAATCATCCCATGTTCGGATGGATCATAACCTAAGGTTTTTCAGCCAAATTTTAGTTTTATCCTTTAAAGAAAAGAGAAAAAAATTTAATCAAATTATATTTATATTATAATTTTGATCTGTGCAAGTGTTACATACCTCTTCAAATTCCTTTAAGTGCTGATAAGGATTTTCTAATTCTAGACCGTGGAATGTGGGTAAAAGTTAGATGACACCTGGTTTAAAATTGAAACGTGATGCTTCTGGGGGAAAAACAATGCAAGATGGTGATCATGTCCTAGTGGGATTCATGAATTGTCTGAGTGTCCTAGGATGATTAAGATCGCCATGTTGAGACTCGTTTTCTTCCTGATCAACTGGATTTTCAACTTAGGCAGGTGGATTTTCATTCTAGTTCTCGGCCATTTTAACAGACGATGAAGGTGATGAAGACTCTCTATTTAATCTACTGTTAGATGATAGATACCAGTGTTTCGTGCAACCCAAATGCCAACTATATGCTAAAATTGAAAAATGCATAAAAATAATACTTAAAAAAAATATAAACATGTGAAAAGAAAAAAATAAAATAAAATAATTGACAAAAGAAAATGAAGAAAGAGAATACAAATGTAGTGATTCGATCTAAAAATGTGGTGATAATCCACAACTTTATGCATAAAGTTGAAAATAGTGGAGCCACTTCCATAATCTACTTCCATGATCGATGGCCATGCATCATGCCTACTTTGTTTCTACATGAATGAATTGATGGCTCTCTTTGACTTGATAATTTGCTGCCGTGTAATGGATTGGGTTGAACATCCAAAGTAGTATTTTGCCTACAAAAGAAAAAAATCACAATATATATATATATATATATATATATATAACATAAATTTAATTATTATTTTATAAATGTACTAAATTAAGGGGATTAATGAAACTACAAGTGTAAAATGATTAATTTTTCTTTTAGTAACTGTGCACTTTTTAATGTTCATCAATAGATAATATTTGATATTATAATTATCAATCAAAATAATTAAATATTATTATATAACATTAATTATTTACTTGACATATTGGGATTAATTGGATTAATCCAAAATCACATAAGGGCTTTGTTGTAATTTCATAAATATCTCTACCATTGGAGGATATTTTAGTAATTATAAAATATGTAATAATATGTGTATTTGGTTTGATTTAATTGGATTAAATCAAAGTGGTAGACAAAATTGATTAGTTACACCTAGTATGCATATTTGGAAAAATTGGATTAAGCCCACATAAAAGATAATTAGAACTTTTATTAATTAAAAATTGCATAAGCTTGACTAAAAAAGGCTAGCTTGAGCAAGTTTTTGATTAAGCAAGCATAAGGATATAAGAAATATTAACCTAAAGAAAGTATTTGTGATAGAAGTTTTGGAAGTTCTCTAAATTTTCAAGAGGGAGAATAATATTGGATCTTGGATTCAAGCTTGCTAGGTAAGTTTGATCTTCTATAAAGTTATGTTTTTCATTAGTGAGTTGTTATCATTAGTGAAACATATAGTGATGTATTATGTATTGGATATATAATAACATAGTTTGAAGTTGAAATTAGGTTAATAAAATAAGTATGGATGCTTTGAAAGCATAAACATAATATGCTTGTGATTGGGTCAGATATGTTCATGTTGGAATGGAACATAAAATTAAAGTTTGGAACTCTAGGTGAAAGCTTGGAGCTATGACTACAATTCTAGAGTCACTTGACCACCTTTAAGTGACCTATAATTGTTCATGAGTCACTTCTTTGTGAGATTATAATTTGGTCTGTATTTTGATTCAAAGTAATACATATATGTATTTCAAATATATTTATGTTTATTCTATAACATGTGTTGATGTTGGTTTTGATGTTAAAATTAGATTTTAGGTGTTTGAAATTATTTTGGAAATGTATTGGGTAATATACCAAATTCATCAACTCCCTGGAATAGAAAGCTGATGGAGGAAAACAAAATAAAAGAAATAAGAAGCTTCAGTGCACTATCCACGCGTGAATAGTGGGTGTGCGCACTGCGCACATTAACAGTGCAATCGCGCACTAAAACTTATTTTAACTCTTTTTGAGCTTCTAGACTCTAATTCGTCCCCGATTTTTTTATAGACTTATAGTGGAGTATATTATTCTATTTTATTATTTAAAAATACACCCAAGCTCTATATCCAGTGGTTAGACTCATTTTCGCTACGCGGTACACCGATCTAACCCTAGGGGTTTCACATCCACCTCAACAGAGGCTATTATGGCACAATTTTTAGGGGCTTGAACAGATAAATTACCAACATGATGATTTAGAGGATATGCTCCACATGTCCGTCAATGTAGAGAGGCAACTCAAGAAAAAGTCTACATCTAGATTTGGTGCTCAGACTACTCATGTATGGAAGGGGAAATGGGTTACTGATGAGAAGCATGATGGATGATTTAACAAGTTAAGGGTTGAACCTAGTGTCTAAGGAATGAAAGGCTGCATAACCAAGTAAGGCTAGACCGAAATCAGAGAGTAAAACACCTAATATTAAGGACGTCATGTGTTTCAAGTGTTTGGGGATGGGACATTATACTTCTTCACAGTTCCCCAAAAGATGCACCTTAGTGATTGATAAGAATAGTGGTAAGGTGTATTCTACTAACAGCGAGGTTGAGGTTGAGGCCGATGAGCCAGTGATAGAAGAAACTAGTGACAGATAGGGAGCTGCATACTCGCATGATAACTTATCCTTAATGGTCAAACGTGCTTTTAGTGCACAAATTGGTGAGCATGAGAGTGATCAGTAGAGGGAGAATATATTCCACACTAGATGATGTGTGAATGGCAATGGGTGTAGTATGATCATGGATGGAGGCAGTTGTAGTAATGTCGCAAGTACGGCTTTAGTTGAGAGGTTGTGATTAAGTTGTCTCAAGCATCCTAAGCATTATAAGTTGCAGTGGTTGAATGATTGTGGAGAAGTGAGGGTGACTACGCAGGTATTATTGAGCTTTACCATTAAGACTTTTATTGATGATGTTTTATGTGATGTTATACCCATGCATACAAGACACATTCTTTTATGGAGGTTGTGACAGTTTGATAGGAAGGCTATGTATGACAGATTCAAGAACAAGTATTCATTCAAGCATAAAGGAAAATCCATTACCTTATACTCACTTACACCGAGGCAAGTCCGTGAGGATCAAGTCAAGTTGTAACTTGAGAGAGATAGGGAAGAAGAGAGTGAAAACATAATTGGAGAAAACACGTGAGGGGAGGGTGACCGAACCTAGTAAAGAAATTAAGGCTAAGGTCATGAGTGAACTTAAGGGGGAAACAAAAGGGCGAGTGAAAAATAGCTTTTACATGGGTGAAGGTGAAGCAATGAGAGCTTTCAAGGCTAGCAAGGATCGCCATGTTTATATTGTTAACAATGACCATTTGCTTCATCTGTCCATTTTATCTCTTTTGTAGGAATTCAATGATGTGGTTCATAGTGGGTTTCCACCCATTAGAGACATTGAGCACTAGATCGATTTCATACCTAGCACATTCATTCCTAATAGAATAGCTACATGAGCAGTCTGGAGGAAACAAAGGAACTTCAAAGGAAAGTGTGGGAGTTGATGGAGAAAAAATATGTCAGAGATAGTATGAGTCTCTCTGCGGTACCAGTTCTTCTAATTCCCAAGAAAGATGAGACATGGCGTATGTGCGTTGATTGTCGAGCAATCAACAATATAACGATAAAGTATCACCAATATTTATAGGCTAGATGACATGTTGGATGAATTGCATGGTTCCAAAGTTTTTAGTAAGATTGATTTAAATTATGGAAACCATCAGATTCGCATAAGATATGGGGATAAGTAGAAAACTGCATTTAAAACCAAGTATGGCTTGTATGAATGGTTAGTTATGTCATTTGGTCTTACAAACGCTCCTAGCGTGTTCATGAGATTGATGAACCATGTTATTGGTGCATTTATAAGTAGGTTTGTTGTAGTTTATTTTGATGACATCTTAGTTTACAGTAAAACATAAGATAAGCATGTTATGCATTTGAAGCATCTTCTTGATGTATTGAGGCAGGAAAACTTTTACGCTAACTTTGATAAGTGTACTTTTTATATGGATAGAATGGTTTTCCTTAGTTTTGTTGTAAGTGCATATGGCATCGAAGTTGATGTCCAAAAGGTGAAGGCAATTCGGGATTGGCCTACACCAACAATCGTGATAGAAGTCAGAAGCATCCATGGATTAGCAATCTTCTACCTCAGGTTTGTTAGAGACTTCAGTAGTATTGCAACACTGCTGACTGAAGTAGTGAAGAAGATTAGGAGCGTGTATTTCAAGATCTTAAGATGAAATTGTGCAGTGCACCAGTTTTGGCGCTACCCAACTTTGAGAAGACATTTGAGATTGAGTGTGACGCATCCGAGTTAGGTATTGGAGCGATTCTTCTGCAAGAAAAGCGACTAATAGCCTACTTTAGTGACCACATACAACAATGAGTTGTTGTTGGGGTTTTATAAGGAATTACGGGTTTGCGCAGCGGAGCGTGGAAAACTTAATTTTCCGATTTCAAAATTTTTTATTGAAAAAATTAAATAAAAATATTTATTTAATTAACCAATACTTAAAATCTGAAATTTTAACCCAAGAAATAATATTTCTTATAATTACCAAATTACCCCAAAGTTTTACAAATTAATTATTTTGGTCATTAAAATGTAAAATACATATTTAATTGATTCCAAATCAATTCCAAAATAATTTATACATAATTTGCAACCAAACCAGAAACTTTTCCAGATTTACGAAACTGCCCAGAATGTTTTAAGAATTACGAAATCTGCCTAGATTTTTCATTAATTGCAATTTGGCCCAATTTGTTCAAAACACATCAAGATCAAATCCAATCAATCCCAAATTTGAAATACATCAAACATACATCAAATTATATCATATATATGAAAAGCCCCAAAATTTGAATGGGTTAAGGACCCTAATTTCAAAAATTACTCAAATTTGGCAATTTACATTAAATTGACAAAATTCAATACTTTAATCTTCCAATTACCACACCAATCAAGTCTCACCATCATGAAATTAATCAAAAACAATTCTAGGTTAATTATGAATGGCTAATTAACTCTAGAATGACAACTTTAATTTTCTAATTAATTTATTAAGCTTAATTACACTAATAAGCAAATAAATTAATTTTACATGCATGGACTCATCCAACAAGCTTCCAACAAATTTAATTACAAACTATAAGAGTAGAGACATGATCTTAACAACACAATTGAAGTTAAGAAAAATTGAAACAATTTTCATGTAGAAGAAGAAGTGAAATTACCTACAAAATTCAAATTTTACTTTGATTTTCTTTTCTTTCTTCAACAAATGCTCTCAACTCTCTTTTGCAATTTTTGTTAAACTTGTCTAAGTGTTGGAAAAAAAATGAAAACAAAACCAATTTTGTAATTCAATCCATATTGTCGATTTTCCAAGACCAAAAATAAACAACAAATTTTTTATTTTTGTAACAATTCAATTGGCACACATTTTAGCTTAATTAAAGTAACACTTTAACTTTAATAAAGTTATCAAAAATGTGTTCCAATAATAACATGTCATTTCCAAAGAAATCATTACATAAGATATTTATTTAATTAATTAAATTAATTATTTAACATTTAAATAATTAATTATTTAACATTTAAATAATTAAATAATTAAATACAAATATCATAATATATATATATATATATTATATTTACATTAAATATTATAAATACATATGAACGGCGTAATCACACGCGTATAACGTAAGTGCACGTATCGTTCAAGTAATATAAAAAGTATCGATTCCACGAGGACTTAATACCTAAGCTATTAATTTTATGAAGCCAAATGAATACTAGTATCTAATGGATTGGTTGATTGATTGGAATAGTGACTTTAAAAATTAAAAATTAAAACAAGTAAATAAAATGGCGCGAAAGTTGGTTGAGGAAATTTCAAATTTATAAAACTATCCAGGGTTGTGATTTATTCCATATCTTTTTAAAAGATGAAGTGGTTATTTCATGTTTGTGTAATATATTGGTTTACTAACCTGGAACACAAAATTCTGCAAAAGCCTCTGTCGATGGTCAAATGCAAATACCCAGTGTAATCCGATTAAATCATATGTCTATGTCAACCAAATTACCTGAATTCATTAAGATTAAGTTCCAATTATGGTTACCCCCGCCCGACAGGTATATGTCTATCCTGTAAGGAAATCTATTAAAGGGTTATCTATCCTCAAGGAAGATCGTGGGCTATTAAGTCTAGGGTCTTAAACCTAAAATTCCTTCGTCAAGTTTATTTTAAGTTTACCCGATCAATCTTATTAGTGGCCAGTTAACAAGAAGCATTAAGCTTAAGACTTAATAAGTAAACATTTATATTACCCAAACTATAAAATAACCCCTTATAAACTGGTGATATTGGAATTCATCACAACCCCAGATAACGGGCTTAGCTACGACACATTTTTATAACTAGTAAAAACTTAAAAATAAAAGACATAAAGTAAAATGCTGAAAAGTAAATGCTAGAAATTAAAAAGGAAAAATTACAATAAAAGAAAATGTTAGGGGTTAAAGGATCCACTTTTATTACTACTATTTTAGATATCTCCCTTAATATAATATATTAACTTGTAATATTACCAACCAGCCATTTAGGCGGTAACCTGATTAAGTCAAATTAATAATTAATTACCAATCGACGAACCAGGCGGTATCCTTGCTTAGTCAGGTTAAAACCAATTTACAATTAATTACCAACCGGCCAAATAGCGGTATCCTCATTAAGTCAAATTTTAAATAGTTATTATATTATAATTAAGGGAGATTAATCTAAATAGCAATAATAAAAGTTTTACCTTTCACCATAGCAAGGGGAAGTTACCTCCTCATTGCTGAATAGTAAAAACTGAAAGAGTAAAGAAAGTAAATTACTATTACAAAAAGTAAATAAAATTAATTACAAAACTGAAATTAAAACAAACTAGCTACAAACTCTTTATTATTATCAGAGAATTCATAGAGGAATGTACATCTGAAACTGAAATTTTGAGCTGAATTTATAGGCGTCAGTAGGCCTCTCACGTCGCGACGCGTGGATTTCTTCTTGCTTCGCGACGCGATGAAGTGGCAGACTCTGATTGGCCGCTTTGATTCCCTTATCTGCTGATGTGGCATTTTGGATGATCAAATCAATAATTATGCTGATGTGGCGATGACATGGTGATGATGTGGCGACACGTGGTGATGTTGATTATCGGCACCGTGTCATTGTGACATGTGTCATGAGATGATTGGCTGATGATGACGTGGATGACACGTGGCACGCTGACTCGATAAGTGACTAATGTGGATGCCATGTGGCTGACGTATGGACGACACGTGGATGACACATGGCGATGGCGATTGTCGGCAGCATGTGATGGTGACATGTGGCACGGCGCACGTTAGCATGATCGGCTGTGATGTTGACACGTGGCAGGCGCACGTTAGCATCCGGCGTATTTTAGCAAAATCCCTCTGATTGGTCCATGTGTCCCGGCGCACGTTAGCATAGTTACGGTACACGTTAGCGGTTGCGAAGCACGCTGCGCGTCGCGACGCACCAAATAACCATTTTGTCCTTTTTTATCCTTTTTCACTGTTTTGGCCCCGAATCACCTCCAGATAGTCCTGAAACTTTATTTATCTACAAAATAACACAAACACATCAAAATATTCAGAAAACTCAAGAATCTATACAAAACATTAGGTCAAATGAGTTGGAAATAGTGATACATTTACCACTCATCACACCCCCAAACCTAACATTTTGCTAGTCCTCGAGCAAAACAACAAGATATAAAAACATAAACATCTTTAAAATAAAATTAAACTAAGCCACTTTCGTAGGGATCACAGTTGCATTTAGCATATGCAACAAGCCTTTAAACCTCTAGGTGTCCCTAGTGGACGAGTTGTAGTCTCGTGAGGGCTTACAACAACGACACCCACAAACTTTTTATAAAGTAAAAAGATAGTAAAACTGATGCACACAAAAATAAAAAGACAAGAGAAAAGAGAATAAAGAAGTTAGTGACTAATCACGTAAAACTTCTTATCCAAGTTTAGAGTTGTTTTCATTCTTTCTAAATTACTGAATAAGTAAATTCTCCTATCATTTTTACCATTCTCCATACACACAGCCAACAAAATATTAATCAACTCATTTTTGCTCACAATAGTCACACGTGTAGTTGAAAATAAGGTAATATTTTTGTCCTAAAGTTATATCAGAATTCACACCTTTTTTAAGCAATGGAATATTTTTCTGATTTTTCCAATTTTTTTATTTATTTAAATACAATATCTTCCATCTATGTAACGAGCTTTAGGCCAGTGACTCCCAAACCAGTTGGCTTTAGGGAACTAGGTCTTAAGACACCCCTACGGAATTAATTACTCAGACTTCAGATATATATATATATATTGTAAAATCTTTGATCCATGTAGCGAGCTTTAGGCCAGTGGCTCCCAAACCAGTTGGTTTTATGACATTAGGTGTTGAAACACCCATACGGACTTAATAACTTGGATCTCAGAAGTTTTTTTTTTATCCCATCGCTTTTTATGAATGCTTCTTCCAATTAAACTATAGCACTGAATATTACAAGCTTGTCAATTACAACTCATGTCTGTATGTTACCATGTATGTTGATAATACATGTCAACTGAGCATATGAAGATTCATTTTTAGTTAGTTTTATGGAGAATTTACAAATTAAATAATTCAAAAGGAAATAAATAAAAATTAACTTGTTCTGAAATAGGTTGAGATACGTCTCGGGAGTGGAAACTCCTTAAATAGCTATCTCACACCAATTTCACCCGATTAATCAAATTAAAAACAAAAACACAAAATATATTTTTTTTGATTTTTTGTAAAAATTTTTAATTTTTTTGAATTTTTTGAAAAATTTTGGACTAAAAATACAAATAAGATATTAATCAACTATTCCCCACCCCCAAACCTAAATGAGACATTATCCCCCAATGTCTTAAAAAGTAGAAGCTGAGTTTAGAAGATAGTTTCTGGTTAGCTGAAATTCTACATCTAAATGGGAAATTTAAAGGTTAAGATCCAGATTTATTCGACGCTTCTTACCACGATCATCATCAGACCATTTTATCTTGGAAATGATAGGGTCAATCTGTGGTTCATATGCTAAAATTTGGTCAATTAAATCCTGGGCAGTTCTGGCAGTGAAAATGAGTTCTTTCAGAGGTTTTAACACGAATCTATTTCTTCGGACATCATCAAGAAATACACAAAGAAAAAAATAAAATTCATTTGTGCTGGACAATCCAATTGGTTTCTGGTGTATGTTCAAGTTCGCCCAAGATAGCACTGTAAAAATCTCCTCCAACGTACCCAAACCACCTGGCAAAGCAATAAAAGCATCAGCACGGTTAATCATTTCCACCAGTCGTCAGACATACCTAGAGTCTAATCCTTAGTTCTGATTAAGAAATTAAGGAGTCTATTTGGCAAGCATAACAGATTAAGCATTAAAGTTATCATTACATGAATATTCCAAATATCATGCTCTACTATTTGCTTAACTCCGGGCTTAGGCCTAATATGTTATTTTATCAAATAAAGTAACTTATTAGTTTCCAGGACCATCCTGAAACATTATTCCCAATTTGAAAATTAAAGTCGTTTAAAATATTTTTCCCCAGGATTATGTTTTAAACACTAATCTTTCATTTATCTTGATTCTAATAGTCCAACTATTTAATCAACGATTTAGGTACTATTTATTATAATGATTACTATAATCCAACTATAATTCAATTGATTAAATTCAATTATATTGATTACTATAATCCAATTATAAAATCAACTATTAATTGAAATGGTTAATTCAAATATATTGATTACTATAATCCAATTATATAATCAACTATAAATGAAATAGTTTAAATTACAGTCCAACTGTTTATTTAAAATAACAATTAATTATTAAAATTAGTCAAACTAATAAATAATTTATTTAACGATGAATAATTTGTAATGAGCGCGTATTGGCAAGTAACTAAACGAATATTGCAAATTTAATACTTGTCTCCCACTATTTTTCGGCGAGCCTCTAACCCTCTGTCGAGTACTCGGGAAACCTTGTTTCCTAGTGGGCTAGGATCCCGTTAAATATCACACATCTTGACTTTGGCCAACAAATTGTATGATAATTAACTAGGTAGATCTCTAAGATCAATTGGATCCCATCCAATTCCTAGATCCAGTAGGTGGACATCCAAGTCCGAAACATATATCTTATATATGCCAATATATTGTCTAACCTTTTTCCTCTGAATCAACTAAGCATTGGCTTTGGCACAACAAACTTAGTGATCCCAGTTAAGGTGACCCATTGACCCTGGAAAGCTTCGTAATCAATGTCGATGGACAAGAAGTGATCTTGACTTGGCCAACAAATCACAACTTGGACAAGACACCGATATGGAACAAAGCTCTCGTGATTCAAACACATCCTCGACGGACAAATGCCTTGACTTTGGCCAACAAGCCAATGCCAGTCTTGGATCTTGAGTAAGAATCACTCAATGGAAGGAAAAACGCTTAATATTATGTGAGAGTTTTTCGCGTGCAAATTGGCAACCAAATTATTATCTTTTTTAAGGTTTCATCATCATACACCCTTAAACATGCATTCTAAACACATAATAAAGCGCATATAAATAAATAATAATGATAACCGGATGCATACTTAACACATTGATCCTAGATCAAATCTCTCACTTTCCTCTCTCCTGCTAGCACAAGTATTACTTCTACCTGTTACATAACACTTCTAAAGAAACCTCATTTACATTGAGGGGGGAATAGGTGAGAAGAGAAATACATAGAGTCAAAGAATTAATAGGCTGGACACGCAGGTCCAATTAATAAATTCTAAATTTATTACAATAATTTCAAAAATTGCCCCACCATCTAATATCCATCTGATATACATTATTCATGCATCGCAACCATGTATTCACACAAGCATGTTATCAATCAATCTAATCCAATTAATTAATCTGATAATTAATGACCATCCAATGTTCAAACAACGATTTGATTTTGCACGAGTCCAACTCGTTTTGCGAATAAGTACTCAAAGTGCAAATTCTTGAATTATATTAAACTACAAAATTAAATCCAATTCAATTTGTATTTAATACTAATCCACTATTTAATTCCAAATTAAATATTACACTTTATTAACGAACCTTTACGACTTAAATTCCAAATTTAATCGTTACATGTGTCAAAGCCCGATTAACATCCAATGTTAATAATTAATTAAAGTTCAATGGGCTTTTAATTAATTTCATAAGGCATGGACTTTTGGTCAACTTGGGCAAACCCAATAACCAAATACCAATCAAGGAATAACCCCATAAGCCTAAAAATCAATTTAGGCCCATTAGGCCCAATTAAACTATAAAAGGTCCATTAGTCATTATTGGACTTTATGGAAACGGTTTTGGGCCCAATTGGATCCAACCAATATAGCCTAAACCCATCTTGGT
The DNA here is from genome assembly GCA_019454045.1 of Zanthoxylum bungeanum. NCBI lineage: Eukaryota > Viridiplantae > Streptophyta > Magnoliopsida > Sapindales > Rutaceae > Zanthoxylum > Zanthoxylum bungeanum. The sequence continues at coordinate 52,254 of SKCR01024984.1, read as the reverse complement.
TCAACCAAGCCCAATAAGCCCAATAACAACTTTACAAGCCCAAATCCAATTTAAGCCCAACATAATTAAATTACAAAATTCCAATTTCACAATTTAATACCAAAGTGTATTTCATAATTAATTAACCAAAGTAACATTCTAAAACATATTAGCCTAATTAATTATGCTTATATACATTAAAAAACATGTCCAACATATTTTAACAAAAAAAATCAAACCCCTGTACCATGCTTCAAGTCTCGGCTTTGTGGGGATTTTTATGTCCGATTCGAATTCAATCCAATTAAATCCAATCAACATTAAATCAATATTCCCAATTGATCCAACTCATCCAATGAATCAAAAATCAAAAAATCCAAGACAATAGGGCATCATAAGTATTCGGCCAAGCCAACCCATTGGGGAAAATTGTTCCAAATCAATTTTCATGAAATGATCCAATCAAATTTCAATTAAACATGATTTAAGCATACTCAATCATCAAATTTAACCAAATCATTGCTCAAATACATTTTACCCAATTTTAACCCTAAGTCAAGTTTCATGCTTAATCAACGCTCTGATACCATTGTTGGAGTTTCTATGGTCCCGAGGATCGATTATCAAGCATAAAACATAAGTGCGAATACACGAAGAAGTTACGGAATACTTACATCGATCAGTTGAGGCGATGCGTTGAAGACAAAAAATCTTTCTGCCCTCCTGGTGGTCATGGTAGGGCGCTGAAATGGCTCTCCAAGATTCGGCCAGTGTGGGTTCCATCAAGCTCCAAGCTTTAGTTGAAATTCCTATGCTCATATGTGCGGTTCCCTATCACCTTCACATGACCCCTAATGTGTGATAGCACTCTTGATTTGCAACAAAATCACTCTCTCTTTGCTTCTCCTTGAGCTCGCGGTTTGCAAAAAAACAGAAGGAAAACAGCCCATGGCCGAGGTGAGAGAGATGAAGAGAAAGAGAGGAGAGTTGTGTGTTAGTTTGGTTGTTGGATAGATTGTGTATCCAATACACAATTGAATTATAAAATTTATTTACCAAAAGTTGTATATGCCTTTCAAAAAGTCAACAAGTTTTGGAGCCAAAATTTTGGCAATAATTACCTTCCAACAACTCACATCAATCAATCAATCAAGTGACAAGTTGTCACATCACTCAAAGTGACTAATGATTTGACGCTTGATGTGACTAGCGATTTGACGCTTGATGTGACTTACGGGCCGTACTTGAATTCGAAATGCGAGTGCGCTCGCAAACACTCCCGGGTTCGGGTTCGCTAATTCCAAATTAACGAATTTTCTGTTGCGACGCAATTAAATAATTATGCCTAGCAAAATTACTATTCGCGTAGCTAACGAATTAATTCTAAATCAACTCGTTCGTCCGAATTAAAATCTAATTTCAATTCCACGTCGAAATCCAATTTCGTATAATATATCGAATATATTATTTTATCGATTAATTCTAAATTAATCGTTCTCTCTCTTTAATTAATATTTTATCCCAGATAAAATATCTCCACAATTAATCCCAGATTAATTTTCTCTCTCATCTAATTAATCCCATATTAATAAAGTGCGAGTCATACGGCATCGGTGAATCTTCGGGAAGTGACTCATGAGATCCCCAGATATGTTGGCAGTAAATTCGGTCCTCAGACTATCTGAGCACGTAAGTACCTAGTACTACATTTTTACCGATTTACAAGACAAGGTTGGCTTCTAGCAAAGCGTCATGCCTACCCAATTCTCCAGAAATATCCTTACAGGAATATGTGATCTATATCAGGCGTAGTATACATAGTATTGCGTATTTCGATCCAGTATCGGATGATCACATGCAAGGCCTGGGGCTGGTACAGTGTCTGCCCCGTACGAAGCATATATCGGATCACTAGCAACTAGTCTCTTTATTATCGGATAATCATGACCAAGTCATATTATCCCGATGGTTGCAACCCTTAGAGAACCAGTTCTGTATCCCTACGCGATCATAATCTCCATATGACTGGAGTGATAGTTCCGTCTTGACATCACACCTAACACACTATGATTCTCAATATACCCAGCAGAGGCGTACACAGAACCTGTTAAAGCCCTGGACAACCAAAACCAAAGTATATTGATTGTCGTAAGTATTAGCGGTGCAAGTCTCAGGTTAAGACCAAATACACCTACCCTGATTTCGGACTTCCATAGACACATAGTCATACTACCAATGGAATTCTGAGGGGGTCTATCCAGAGTGAAGTTGTTTTCCGTACCATCGGTAAAACACAACCTCCTACTATACTTTCATGAGTATCATATACCCAAATATATGAGAACTATGTCGTTATGCCCTTACAACGCGCACAATTGTAATACTAGTTATTCCGCATTATCGATGTCCAATCTCGATATACTACGACTAGAGATATTTAATGATTAAACCTTCGTGATTGATACTGTCTCATATCATCTCAATCCAGGAACTAATCATAAGGACCTCCTATCATTTATATATCTTGGTGATCTAATCACCAATGATAAGAGAGCAATTTCCTTTGTCACATAGTTAATTTGTACAACAACACCATGATCTGTACAAATAGTGACGCTATGGGTCATAATTGTCCAACAATCTCCCACTTGGCCTATAGCCAGTCACTCGAGCGTTCTACACCCGAACTATGTACGGTTCGCTCAAACTTCTGCTGAGGAAAGGCTTTCGTCAGCGGATCTGCATGATTATCATCTGATGCGATTTATACGATCATCACATCGCTACGATGTATGATCCGAACGAATTAGATGAATAGTCGAAGTATATATCTGGATCGTTGATGAGACCATTAATTCTTTAGCCTGTGCTGAGGCCTAGCTCAGCTGCTAACAGAACTATATCTAATCTAATTAGATTTATTATCGACCCAAATGGCTTCTATTGCTACCTCAGCCGCATCAATATTCCTCTTTTATTGTTTATTTGGTAACAGTATCTTGCTTGGAAGATTTCCAACTCACTGTTCCGTTATTCAAACTGTATAGCACCATTATTTTTATCGGTTAGGAAACTTGCAGTAGTGATCCCAGTCACTTCAAGTTCTCATTCTCCATAGTTTAAGACATCATCCTTAGTTCTCTAAGACACTAAAGGATGTCATTAACATCAATCCAGTGACTATCACATGGATTGGCCTGTTTGTGGATCCATATGCTCAAAGCGTATGAGACACCAGGTCGCGTACATTTTTCAATGTACGAGTTCTCGGAGAGTATTAACAACTTAAATCTATCCCAGTAGATCTGTATTCCTTGAATAAAGGTTGTTTCTCCCAAGATTCTACGGAGAATATTTACGAAAGCCAAGCTTTCACCGATTGTTATTATGGGAATATCATTTCCAAGAAATGATATGTATCATTATATAGGAAATTTATTATCAGTGCGCTCCCACTAACCTCCTTATATACACAAGAATCATTTTCGTTTTAAATTAAATCATAAATCATCATGATTACATCAAAACGATAATTCCAAGAATCTAATGCTTGCTTCAATCCAAACATGGATCGAATAACCTGCAACCCTTGTTTGCTAGTTTTGATACAACAAAACCGTCAGGATGTTACAATATCCTCCAAAAGGTTTCCGTTAAGGAAAGCGGTTTTGGCATTAGCTGCCACATTTCATAAATGAAACATGCAGCATTAGCAAGCATTATCCAAATGGATTTACCGTGGCAACAGTAAAAATTTCGTCGTAATCGACACAATGTTGATAACGATACCTTTTCGCTACAAGCCTAGCTTAGTATATTGGTATGTTGCCTTCCATGTATGTCTTCCTTGAAGACTTATATAGTACCAATAGGCACAATGTCTTGCGGTACAACAACTAGTATCCAAACTTGGTTGTTATACATGGAATCCATTTCAGATATCATGGCACTTTGCCATAATAGGGAGTCGATACCTTGTATCACTTCCTCATACGTAATCAGTTCATATTCCTCAATAAGATTGAGATCTTTATGAGGTGAGATCAGAAACCCATACCTCCCAGGTTGTTTTCTGACTCTCTCCGAATTACGTGGTTCTTATGTATTCGAAGATTACTGGTATAGTTTCATCTTTGATGAACTATTTGTGTTCCATTATAGGAATCGGTGCCTGGAAAAGTATTACTCAGATTTGCTCGAGTTTTACTTTTCTCCCACTTACCACTGCATATAGGTAATCCTCTTAGGAAAACCGCATGGCGAGCAACAATTACATTGTTCTCTAGTGAGTTGTATAAGTACTATACTTTGGTTTCCCTAGGATAACCTACAATTGGCACTTATCCAATTTGGGTTTTGGTTTGGTATCATCCAAACATATGCCTAGCATTCCCAAATCATTAGGAATGAGAAACCCAGTTTCATTTCTATTCATATCTAATATCAATTCTGTCAAACAGATTTTTATGGAACCTTATTCTAAATAAGTTTTGCACTGTTTAAGTGTATCCGTTGAAGGAAATGGTAGCTCAGAGCGACTCATGATTAACCTTATCATGTCCAACAAAATTTGGTTTCTCCGTTCGGACACATCCTCAAACTGACGTGTTCCGAGAGGAGTCCTCATTGAAAGAATACTATACTCTTTCAAGTATATGAGAAAATTATTGCTTAAGTATTTTCATCATGGTCTAACTGTGATGGTTTAATACTTTAGCTGATCTGTTTGTCTACTTCGTGTCGAAACTTTAAAAGTTTCTGATTTGTGTTTCAAAAGAAACAGATAACCATAACACGATGCCACATCCGTAAAGGTCACGAAATATTCATATCCACCTCTAGCCTAGCTAGACATGGGCCCACTTGTTTCACTATGAACTAGGGCTAATAGATCGGTGGCAGTTACACTTTTACCAAGTAAAGGTGTTATAGGCACTTTGCCTAATAAACTAGATTTGTAGACTTTATTTGAATATGATCAAATCAGTCCTAGTACCCACTCTTTGAAAGTGTGGATATATTAGTCTTGTTTAATTGTGTCCCAGACAACAATGCCACAATAAAGTTTATTCTGATTAAATCAGTTTGAGCTATTTGTTTGTCATGTTATACGTTTGAGATTTATTTATATTGAAAATATAAATACTTTTATTCGCATCTAATGTGTTTATCTCAATATCATCTTTATAAAATAAAACACTTTAGTGTTCTAGAATATAAAGGTACACCTGCAGCGGGTTATACACTGATATAGAGATAATGTTTCTAGTCAAACTAGTTACATTATAACAGTTTCCTAATTTAAGTACAAACCTGAAGGGTAGTTCCTAAATTAGGTATCTACGGTTAAAAAAACGACTTTCGTCTCGTTTCCAATTCACAGATAAATCTCAAATGAAGTCAGTATCATGCTCATAGCATATTCTGCACATCAGTACATATTTATGTACCACACTAAGTATCTAAAATCCAATTTTAATACTAGTAGCGAACATTTTATGACAAACATATTTGAAGTCAGAGCCTTGCCAGTCTTCAATTCCTTCATGCCTGCCTTGTCCATACGGCAGTCACGCTTCTGCGATCCCGTTTGCCACAATTAAGGCAGACATTTTGGGATATGTCCTTAGTCTTCCCAGAAGATTAATAATGATTTTGCCTTTGCCTCTTTTTCCACACCCAGAAGCCTTTGGCCAAGCCTTGGCCTTCCGGAATGTCGAAGTAAGGTGCGCCTTGCGCTACTTGCCTTATGGCAAACTTTGGCTTTGTCTCCTTGAGAATAGCCATTAACTCTCCAAGAGTTTACTATTGCAATTTAGTACTACTAAGATCTAAGAATAGATCTATGAAGATCCTTTAATTTCATTATCATACAATAAAGATCTAATCCTTAGTTCTGATTAAGAAATTAAGGAGTCTATTTGGAAAGCATAACGGATTAAGCATTAAAGTTATCATTACATGAATATTCCAAATATCATGCTCTACTATTTACTTAACTTCGGGCTTAGGCCTAATATGTTATTTTATCAAATAAAGTAACTTATTAGTTTCCAGGACCATCCTGAAACATTATTCCCAATTTGAAAATTAAAGTCGTTTAAAACATTTTTCCCCAGGATTATGTTTTAAACATTAATCTTTCATTTATCTTGATTCTAATAGTCCAACTATTTAATCAACGATTTAGGTACTATTTATTATAATGATTACTACAATCCAACTATAATTCAATTGATTAAATTCAATTATATTGATTACTATAATCCAATTATAAAATCAACTATTAATTGAAATGGTTAATTCAAATATATTGATTACTATAATCCAATTATATAATCAACTATAAATGAAATAGTTTGAATTACAGTCCAACTGTTTATTTAAAACAACAATTAATTATTAAATATTAGTCCAACTAATAAATAATTTATTTAACGATGAATAATTTGTAATGAGCGCGTATGGAAAGTAACTAAACGAATATTGCAAATTTAATACTTGCCTCCCACTATTTTTCGGCGAGCCTCTAACCCTCTGTCGAGTACTCGGGAATCCTTGTTTCCTAGTGGGCTAGGATCCCGTTAAATATCACACAATCTTGACTTTGGCCAACAAATTATATGATAATTAACTAGGTAGATCTCTAAGATCAATTGGATCCCATCCAATTCCTAGATCCAGTAGGTGGACATCCAAGTCCGAAACATATATCTTATATATGCCAATATATTGTCTAACCTTTTTCCTCTGAATCAACTAAGCCTTGGCTTTGGCACAACAAACTTAGTGATCCCAGTTAAGCGTGACCCATTGACCTTGGAAAGCTTCGTAATCAATGTCGATGGACAAGAAGTGATCTTGACTTTGGCCAACAAATCACAACTTCGACAAGACACCGATATGGAACAAAGCTCTCGTGATTCAAACACATCCTCGACGGACAAAGGCCTTGACTTTGGCCAACAAGCCAATGCCAGTCTTGGATCTTGAGTAAGAATCACTCAATGGAAGGAAAAACGCTTAATATTATGTGAGGGTTTTTCGCGTGCAAATTGGCAACCAAATTATTATCTTTGTTAAGGTTTCATCATCATACACCCTTAAACATGCATTCTAAACACATAATAAGGCGCATATAAATAAATAATAATGATATGCGGATGGATACTTAACACATTGATCCTAGATCAAATCTCTCACTTTCCTCTCTCCTGCTAGCACAAGTATTACTTCTACCTGTTACATAACACTTCTAAAGAAACCTCATTTACATTGAGGGGAATAGGTGAGAAGAGAAATACATAGAGTCAAAGAGGTAATAGGCTGGACACGCAGGTCCAATTAATAAATTCTAAATTTATTACAATAATTTCCAAAATTGCCCCACCCATCTAATATCCATTCGATATACATTATTCATGCATCGCAACCATGTATTCACACAAGCATGTTATCAATCAATCTAATCCAATTAATTAATCTGATAATTAATGACCATCCAATATTCAAACAACGATTTGATTTTGCGCGAGTCCAACTCGTTTTGCGAATAAGTACTCAAAGTACAAATTCTTGAATTATATTAAACTACAAAATTAAATCCAATTCAATTTGTATTTAATACAAATCCACTATTTAATTCCAAATTAAATATTACACTTTATTAACGAACCATTACGACTTAAATTCCAAATTTAATCGTTACGGGTCTCAAAGCCCGATTAACATCCAATGTTAATTTAATTAAAGTCCAATGGGCTTTTAATTAATTTCATAAAGCATGGACTTTTGGTCAACTTGGGTCAAACCCAATAACCAAAGACCAAACAAGGAATAACCCCATAAGCCTAGAAATCATTTAGGCCCATTAGGCCCAATTAAACTTTAAAATGTCCATTAGTCATAATTGGACTTTATGGAAACGGTTTTGGGCCCAATTGGATCCAACCAATTTAGCCTAAACCCATCTTGGTACAACCAAGCCCAATAACAACTTTACTAGCCCAAATCCAATTTAAGCCCAACATAATTAAATTACAAAATTCCAATTTCACAATTTAATTACTCAAAGTGTATTTCATAATTAATTAACCAAATTAACATTCTAAAACATCAATTAGCCTAATTAATTATGCTTATCTACATTAAAACATGTCCAACATATTTAAACAAAAAAAATCAAAACATATACCATGCTTCAAGTCTCGGCTTTGTGGGGATTTTTATGTCCGATTCGAATTCAATCCAATTAAATCCATTTCAACATTAAATCAATATTCCCAATTGATTCCAACTCATCGAATGAATCAAAAATCAAAAAATCCAAGACATTAGGGCATCATAAGTATTCGGCCAAGCCAACCCATTTGGGGAAAATTGTTCCAAATCAATTTTCATGAAATTGATCCAATCAAATTTCAATTAAACATGATTTAAGCATACTCAATCATCCAATTTAACCAAATCATGCTCAAATATATTTTACCCAATTTTAACCTTAAGTCAAGTTTCATGCTTAATCAACGCTCTGATACCATTGTTGGAGTTTCTACGGTCCCAAGGATCGATTATCAAGCATAAAACATAAGTGTGAATACACGAAGAAGTTGCGAAATACTTACATCGATCGGTTGAGGCGATGCGTTGAAGACAAAAATTCTTTTCTGCCCTCCTTGGTGGTCACGGCAGTGAGCTGAAATGGCTCGGCAAGATTCGGCCATGTGTGGTTCCATCAAGCTCCAAGCTTTAGTTGAAATTCCATGCTCATATGTGCGGTTCCCTATCACCTTCACGTGACCCCTAATGTGTGCTAGCACTCTTGATTTTGCAACAAAATCATCACTCTTTACTTCTCTTTGAGCTCTCGGTTTTTGTAGAAAAACAGAAGGAAAAATAGCCCATGGCCGAGTGAGAGAGATGAAGAGAAAGAGAGGAGAGTTGTGTGTTAGTTTGGTTCTTGGATAGATTGTGTATCTAATACACAATTGAATTATAAAATTCATTTACCAAAAGTTGTATATGCCTTTCAAAAGTCAACAAGTTTTGGAGCCAAAATTTTGGCAATAATTACCTTCCAACAACTCACATCAATCAATAAATCAAGTCACTTAATGTGACTAATGATTTGACGTTTGATGTGACTAGCGATTTGATGCTTGATGTGACTTACGGGCCGCACTTGAATTCGAAATGCGAGTGCGCTCGCAAACACTCCCGGGCTCGGGTTCGCTAATTCCAAATTGACGAATTTTCCGTTGCGACGCAATTAAATAATTATGCCTAGCAAAATCACTATTCGCATCGCTAACGAATTAATTCTAAATTAACTCGTTCGCCCGAATTAAAATCTAATTTCAATTCCGCGTTAAAATCCAATTTCGTATAATATATCGAATATATTATTTTATCGATTAATTCTAAATTAATCGTTCTCTCTCTTTAATTAATATTTTATCCCAGATAAAATATCTCCGCAATTAATCCCAGATTAATTTTCTCTCTCATCTAATTAATCCAAGATTAATAAAGTGCGAGTCATACGGCATCAGTGAATCTTCGGGAAGTGACCCATGAGATCCCCGGATATGTTGGCAGTAAATTCGGTCCTCAGACTATCTGAGCACGTAAGTACCTAGTACTACATTTATACCGATTTACAAGACAAGGTTGGCTTCTAGCAAAGCGCCATGCCTACCCAATTCTCCAGAAATATCCTTACAGGAATATGTGATCTATATCAGGCGTAGTATACATAGTATTGCGTATTTCGATCCAGTATCGGATGATCACATGCAAGGCCTGGGGCTGGTACAGTGTCTGCCCCGTACGAAGCATATATCGGATCACTAGCAACTAGTCTCTTTATTATCGGATAATCATGACCAAGTCATATTATCCCGATGGTTGCAACCCTTAGAGAACCAGTTCTGTATCCCTACGCGATCATAATCTCCATATGACTGGAGTGATAGTTCTGTCTTGACATCACACCTAACACACTATAATTCTCAATATACCCAGCAGAGGCGTACACAGAACCTGTTAAAGCCCTGGACAACCAAAACCAAAGTATATTGATTGTCGTAAGTATTAGCGGTGCAAGTCTCAGGTTAAGACCAAATACACCTACCCTGATTTCGGACTTCCATAGACACATAGTCATACTACCAATGGAATTCTGAGGGGGTCTATCCAGAGCGAAGTTGTTTTCCGTACCATCGGTAAAACACAACCTCCTACTACACTTTCATGAGTATCATATACCCAAATATATGAGAACTATGTCGTTATGCCCTTACAACGCGCACAATTGTAATACTAGTCTATTCCGCATTATCGATGTCCAATCTCGATAATACTACGACTAGAGATATTTAATGATTAAACCTTCGTGGATTGATACTGTCTCATATCATCTCAATCCAGGAACTAATCATAAGGACCTCCTATCATTTATATATCTTGGTGATCTAATCACAAATGATAAGAGAGCAATTTCCTTTGTCACATAGTAAATTTGTACAACAACACCATGATCTGTACAAATAGTGACGCTATGGGTCATAATTGTCCCAAACTTGACGCGCTGACTGTTAACCTTGAATGTTTCGTTGGTGTTGGGATAAAGTAACTCAACAGCTCCATATAGTAAAACCTGAGTGATCACAAATGGACCTGACCACCTTGATTTCAACTTTCCAGGGAAAAGTTTTAACCTTGAATTGTACAACAACACTTGATGCATTGGTTCCAATTGTCTGCGCATTATTTTTCGGTCATGCCATTTCTTGGTCTTTTCTTTGTTTAATCTGGCATTCTCATAAGCTTGTAGACGAAACTCCTCCAATTCATTGAGTTGGTGAAGTCGTTTCTCTCCGGCAGCTTGTGGATCAAGATTCAACTTCTTCAGTGCCTAGTACGCCTTGTGTTCAAGCTCAACTGGCAGCTGGCATGCTTTCCCAAACACCATACGATATGGGGACATACCAATGGGTGTCTTGTAAGCTGTATGATAGGCCTATAATGCATCATCCAGTTTTATAGACCAATCCATCCTTGTTGATCCAACAGTTCTTTCCAAGATTCTTTTGATCTCCCTGTTTGAAACTTCAACTTGTCCATTTGACTGAGGATGGTAGGCAATCGCAACTTTATGAGTAACTTCGTATATTGATAGGAGCGCATCGAAATATTTGTTGCAGAAATGTGTGCCACCATCACTGATAATAGCCTGAGGTATTCCAAAGTGAGTGAAAATATTCTTTTTAAGGAATTTGATCACCACTTTTGAATCGTTTGATGGCAGTGCGATTGTTTCAACCCATTTGGAGATGTAGTATACAGTAACCAGTATGTACAGGTTTCCGAACGATGGCACAAAGGGTCCCATAAAATCAATACCCCACACATCGAATATCTCCACTTCCAGAATGTTTTACAGTGGTCCTTCATTTCTCCTCAAAATATTTCCCGTTCTCGGGCACCTGTCACATTAAAGAGAAAACAAGTAAGCATCTTTAAAAAGAATGGGCCAGAACAAACCTGATTGTAGGACTTTGGCTGCAATTTTATTCCCGCTCAAGTGTTCGCCATATGGTGATGAATGAAAATGTTGCAGAACACTGTTGACCTCCTCATGTGGAACACACCGTCTCAATAATTGATCAGCACAGCATTTGAACAAGTACAGCTCATTCCAGACATGGTGTTTGACTTCTTTGAAGAATTTCTTCCTTTGTTGAGTTGTCCATTCCAACGGCCATTTTCCCGATACTATATAGTTGACATAGTCAGCATACCAAGGACCATCATGCTGTTTCATAGCAAACAGCTGTTCATCTGGAAAAGTTTCTTTAATTGTCAGTTCTTTGCCAGCTGTTTCCCCATTCTCAAGCCTCGATAAATGATCTGCCACTTGGTTTTCTGTCTCTTTCCTGTCTCGAATCTCCACGTCAAATTCTTGCAGTAGAAGTATCCAACAGATCAATCTGGGATTGGCATCTTTCTTCGCGATCAGATATTTGATTGTTGAATGATCTGTGTAGACCACCACTTTGGGACCCAGCAGATAGGATCAGAATTTATCAAAAGCGAACACAACTGCGAGCAACTACATTTCAGTGGTTGTTTATTTGAGTTGAGCTTCATTCAGAGTTCTGCTGGAGTAATAAATGGTGTGGAAAACTTTTACTTTGCGTTGTCCCAAAACTGGACCTACAGTAAAATCACTAGCATCACACATCACCTCAAATGGAAGGGTCCAGTATGGTGCTACAATGATAGGAGCAGAAACCAGCTTCTATTTTAGGATCTCAAAAGCTTCATGGCATTCTTTGGTGAAGTTGAAAGGCACATCCTTCTCCAGAAGATTGCACAGAGGTTTAGCAATCTTTGAGAAGTCTTTGATAAATCTCCTGTAAAAAACAGCATGTCCGAGAAAGTTCCAAATCCCTTTGACTGATGTTGGCGGAGGTAATTTTTCAATTGTTTCAATCTTTTCTTTTTCTACCTCAATCCTCTTTTGTGAGATCTGATGTCCCAGAACAATGCCTTTCTGCACCATGAAGTGACATTTCTCTCAGTTGAGTACCATGTTGGTATCTTCACACGTTTGTAATACATGTTCCCAATTTTGCAAGCAGTGGTCAAAAGATTCTCCAAAAACAGAGAAGTCATCCATGAAAACCTCCATACTCTGTTCCATCATATCTGAGAAAATGGCCATCAAACAACATTGGAATGTGGCAGGAGCATTACATAGTCCAAATGGCATCTTACGGAATGCAAAAGTACCATACGGACATGTAAAAGTGGAACTTCCCTGATATTCTGGGGCGATGGCAATCTGATTGTACCTCGAGTATCCATCCAGAAAATAATAGAACCCATGTCCCGCAAATTTGTCCAGCATCTGATCAATGAATGACAGTGGAAAATGGTATTTCCTTGTTGCTTTGTTCAGCTTCCGGTAGTCCATACAAACTCTCCATACAGTCACAGTTCTTGTTGGAATCAACTCGTTCTTTTCATTTGTGACTACAGTTATTCCTTCTTTCTTCGGTATACACTGCATAGGACTCCCCCAAGTACTGTCTGAGATGGGGTAAATGATGCCAGCATCCAACCATTTAATAATTTCTTTCTTCACGACCTCCTTCATGATTGGATTTAGTTTTCATTAATGCTCCACTGTGGGTTTGTACTCATCGTTCATCAGAATCTTGTGCATGCAAAATGATGGGCTAATACCTAGAATGCCTACTATAGTCCAGCCAATGGCTTTCTTGTGTTCTCGTAACACTCTCAGCAACTTCTCTTCCTGCTCCAATGTTAGCGAAGAAGAAATAATAACAGGTAATTCAGAAGAGTTTCCTAAGAAAGCATACCTGAGATGGCTCGGAAGTAGCTTCAACTCCAGCTGTGGTGGTTCTTTAATTGATGGCTTGATTCGCTCCTTCTTCGGGAGTTCCAGACTTTCAACTGGTGGTGTCGATTTGAACCGAAATGGTTTGTCAAGATAGTTGATACATTCCAGGATTTCAGCATCTAGCTCGCTGTCAGTCATGTTGGTGATGCAAGCTTCAAGTTTGTCCGTGGGAATTGTATCAGTATCCTGAATGATACTATCAACAACATCAATTCTGAAACATTCCTCCTTATTTTCATCACTCGGGAATTTCATGGCTTTGAAAACATTGAAGGTAACTTCTTGGTCCTGAACTTTCATGGTTAGTTCTCCTTTTTGTACATTAATAACAGTTCGACCTGTAGCCAAGAATGGTCTTCCAATGATGATAGGTACATCTTTGTCTTCTTCCATGTCAAGGATAATGAAATCTGCTGGGAGAATGAGTTTGTCAACTTTGACCAGCACATCTTCAACAACTCCTCTCGGAAATGCGAGCGTTCTATCAGCAAGTTGCAGTGAGACTGAGGTAGGCATTGCTTCTCCAATTTGTTATTTCCTGTAAATCGAAAAAGACATTAAATTAACATTGGCACCTAAATCACATAAAGCCTTACCGATGTATGTTCTCCAATAGTGCATGGGACAGTGAAACTGCCAGGATCTTTCAACTTTGGCGGTAGTTTCCTCTGAATGATGGCGCTGTATTCTTCCGTCAATGCTACTGTCTCGTAATCTATCAATCTTTGTTTTCGTGAAAGAATGTCTTTCATGAATTTGACATAGCTGGGCATTTCTTCTAAGGCTTCTGCGGATGGAATGTTGATATGCAGTTTTTTGAAAACCTCCAAATAACGAGCAAACTATTTGTCCAATTTGTTTTTCTGAAGTCGCTGTGGAAAAGGTGGAGGTGGAGTGATTTGATCTTTTTCCTTTGCTTCTTTTTCCTCCATCTGTTGCTCTATTTCTTTTGGAATTTCTTTAATGGATGCCTTGATTTCAACATCTTTGTTGATCTCATTACCGCTTTTCAAAGTAATGGCTTGACATTGCTCCTTCCCTCGGTTCCTTGGATTTGGTTCTGTGTTGCTGGGAAGATTTCCTGGCGGTCTGTAACTCTGAGCATTGGCCAGTTGTCCAATTTGATTCTACAGTACTTTAATAGAGGCAGATTGGCTTTGAAATATAGCATCGTATGATGCTTGTTGCTTTTTGAACATCTCTGCAATCCATTCTTTCATTTCTGGTTCTTTTTTATTCTCCTGGCCTTTATTCTGTTGCTGGAATCCAGGTGGTGGATAGTTCTTTTGCCCTGAGTTGTTGCTCCATGAAAAATTGGGATGATTCCTCCACCCTGGGTTGTAGGTGTTGGAATATGGATTGTTCCCATGTCTGTTGAAATTATTGACATAATTCACCGTCTCTTCTTGTTGGTTTGGCTCTGGTGCTCCTCCATAAGGTGAACTTGTGGATCCGGCAATGTTTACAACTTGCACACTGAGTGTTTCCAAGCATTTGCACATCTGATCCAACTTGTTATTCACTGCTGAGTTGGCTCCAACTTCATAAATTCCTGTAATTCTCTGGATCATGCGTCTTTATGTTGGCCACAAGGAATTATTGTTAGCCATTTCTTCAATTAGGTCTCAAGCTTGATCTTCTCCTTTTGCCATCAAAGCTCCTCCAGCAGCAGCATCAATTGTGGTTCTCATCAGTCCAGAAAGTCCATTATAGAATATTTGGACTTGAAGCCATTTTGGAATCTCATGGTGAGGACATTTCCGGAGCAATTCTTTGTACCTTTCCCAAGCTTCGTAGAGAGTTTCTGAGTCATGTTGTACAAATGATGTGATATCATTCCTCGGTTTTGCTGTTCTGGCTGGTGGAAAATACTTTACAAGGAATTGGTGGCTAGAGTGTTCCAAGTTGTAATGGAACCTGCTGGTAAGCCTTAGCTGTCTTTTAAGGAATATGGGAAAATTCACAATCTCATTGCTTCTTCAGCTGCTCAGTTGTAATTGAAAGTGCCGCAAACTTCCAGGAAGTTGCTGATGTGGGCATTAGGGTCTTCAGTTACATTTCCTCCAAACTGCATTGATTGCTGAATCATCTGGATGCATGTTTTGATGTCACACGCATTTGCTGGAAAATGAGGAAGTACAATACATGAAATAAAGTCATCGACCACCAGAATGGTTCTGTCTCGAATGGGAATTGGTGGTGCAACTTCTAAAGGTTCATGTTACATGTTAACGATTGCTTCTTGGCCTTCTCGTCTTTCCCTTCTCAACTGTCTGATGGTTCTTTCAATCTCTAGGTCAAGCGATCGGAGTTCAAAGCTTCTGGTTTGTCTCATGTAGTGTCTGAGAACCTGAAACACACGAAAACAAAGACAATAAGTAAAAATAAATTAGACACAAGTACGTATCTAACCCCAAAACTAATAGTGAAAGATAAATAAGTCCCCGGAACGGCACCAAAAACTTGACCGGCGTAATCACACTCATATAACGCAAGCGCATGTATCGTTCAAGTAGTATAAAAAGTATCGATCCCACGAGGACTTAATACCTAAGCTATTAATTTTATGAAGCCAAATGATTACTAGTATCTAATGGATTGGTTGATTGATTGGAATAGTGACTTTAAAAATTAAAAATTAAAACAAGTAAATAAAATGGCGCGAAAGTTGGTTGAGGAAAATTCAAATTTATAAAACTATCCAAGGTTGTGATTTATTCCAATATCTTTTTAAAAGATGAAGTGGTTATTTCATGTTTGTGTAATATATTGGTTTACTAACCTGGAACACAAAATTCTGCAAAATCCTCTGTCGATGGTCAGATGCAAATACCCAGTGTAATCCGATTAAATCATATGTCTATGTCAACCAAATTACCTGAATTCATTAAGATTAAGTTCCAATTGTGGTTACCCCCGCCCGACAGGTATATGTCTATCCTGTAAGGAAATCTATTAAAGGATTATCTATCCTCAAGGAAGATCATGGGCTATTAAGTTTAGGGTCTTAAACCTAAAATTCATTCGTCAAGTTTATTTTAAGTTTACCCGATCAATCTTATTAGTGGCCATTTAACAAGAAGCATTAAGCTTAAGACTTAATAAGTAAACCTTTATATTACCCAAACTATAAAATAACCCCTTATAAACCGGTGATATTGGAATTCATCACAACCCCAGATAACGGGCTTAGCTACGACACATTTTTATAACTAGTAAAAACTTAAAAATAAAATACATAAGAAAAATGCTGAAAAGTAAATGCTAGAAATTAAAAAGGAAAAATTACAATAAAAGAAAATGCTAGGGTTAAAGGATCCCTTAATATAATATATTAACTTGTAATATTACCAACCAGCCATATAGGCGGTAACCTGATTAAGTCAAATTAATAATTAATTACCAACCGACCAACCAGGCGGTATCCTTACTTAGTCAGGTTAAAACCAATTTACAATTAATTACCAACCGGCCAATATAGCGGTATCATCATTAAGTCAAATTTTAAATAGTTATTATATTATAATTAAGGGAGATTAATCTAAATAGCAATAATAAAAGTTTTACCTTTCACCCTACCAGGGGGAAGTTACCTCCTCATTGCTGAATAGTAAAAACTGAAAGAGTAAAGAAAGTAAATTACTATTAAAAAAAGTAAATAAAATTAATTATAAAACTGAAATTAAAACAAAATAGCTACAAACTCCTTATTATTTTCAGAGAATTCAGAGAGGAATGTACATCTGAAACTGAAATTTCGAGCTGAATTTATAGGTGTCAATAGGCCTCTCGCGTCGCGACACGTGGATTTCTTCTTACATCGCGACGCGATGACGTGGCATACTCTGATTGGCCATTTTGATTCCATTATCTGCTGATGTGGCATTTTGGATGATTAACTCAATAATTATGCTGATGTGGCGACACGTGGCGATGTTGATTATCGGCACCGTGTGATTATGACACGTGTCACGAGATGATTGGCTGATGATGACGTGGCTGACACGTGGCACGCTGACTCAGTAAGTGACTGATGTGGATGCCACGTGGCTGACACGTGGATGACATGTGGTGATGGCGATTATCGGTAGCATGTGATGGTGACACGTGGCACGGTGCACGTTAGCATGATCGGCTATGATGTTGACACGTGGCAAGCACACGTTAGCATATTCGACGCACGTTAGCATCCGATGCATTTTAGCAAAATCCCTATGATTGGTCCACGTGTCCCGGTGCACGTTAGTATAGCTGCGGTGCACGTTAGCGGTTGCGACGCACCAAATGACCATTTTATCCTTTTTTTGTCCTTTTTCACTGTTTTGGCCTCAAATCACCTCCAGAGAGTCCTGAAACTTTATTTATCTACAAACTAACACAAACACATCAAAATATTCACAAAACTCAAGAATCTATACAAAACATTAGGTCAAATGAGTGGGAAATAGTGATACATTTACTACTCATCAACATATATTAATGATATAAGTTTAAAAATCACAAATTGATATTTAATTCATGTGTGTTTAATAATATCAAATATTAAATACAAATACACATTAATCAGAAATGACCGTTAGGTCCCGACTGCATGTATTTTTCGTTTAACCGTTAAACGAGTTATAAATAATCAGTATTATTCATAACAGTTGCCCCAGTGCTCTACGAGTATATTTCATTAGTGAGACTCTATAGATTCAGGCATATCCGTCATGAAATCAGATTTCATTTCCATAATTCACCCACCCATAAATTATGATGAATACGGATAAACTCACTGAATCATACAGGTCGAGGTCACTGCATACGTATAATTCCTCCGTCACAGGTATCCGGATTAATCCAGAGATATAGATACAAACGTCAAATCTCTATAGATGTAATTGATCGGCGTAAACACACACGTATAACGCAAGTGTACGTATCGTTCAAGTAGTATAAAAATATCGATCCCACGAGGACTTAATTCCTATTATTGTTATTAATTATTGATACTATTTATTTACAGGTATCTAATTATAGGGAGAAGAGAATGATTGCTTTTGGTTGGTTGAAAGAGGATTTGATAAATAAAATACTGAAAGACATAAAAGAAAATACAAAGGAAAATAATAAAAGACTCAAAGATCTAGGGTTGTGACTCCACACAATATTATTATAAAGATGAATTGATTTCTTATATATGTGTAATAAATCAGTTTGCTAACCTGAAACACGAAATTATGCAAAAGCCTATGTCGATGGTCAGATGCAAATACCCAGTATAACCCAATTGAACCATATGTCTATGTCAACCAAATTACCTGGATTCATTAAGTTCAAGTTCCAATAGTGGCTACCCCCGCCTGACAGGTATATATTTATCATGTAAGGAAATCTATTAAAGGGTTATCTATCCTCAAGGAAGATCGTGAGCTATTGAATCTAAGGCTGAAACCTAAAATCTCTTTTCCAAGTTCATTTTAAGTTTACCACATCAATCTTATTGGTGATCAGGTAACAAGAAGCATTAAGCTTAAGACTCAATAAACAAACTAAAGAATTACCCAATATATAATTAAATCAATTATTAAGCTTATGAATATTGTGTTTCATCACTTCCCTAGAATAAAAATAAAATGCTGGGGTTAGAGGATTCACATTTAATATTTCATATCTAGGAATCTCATTTATTATAATATATAAATTATTTTATGTTCTGCTTTCTTAGGATTTAATAATGTTAAACATTAAAACCAGCCATATAGGCGGTAATCCATTTAGTCCAACTACACCAGCCATATATGCGGTAATTATTTGTCACATAAAGACCAGCCATATAGGCGGTAAAGTAATTTATATTTAAACCGACCATAAAGGCGGTAATAAAGTCTGCCATTAATTAATCCGGTTAAATTATAATTTAAATAATATAATAAAGTGAGATTAACCTAGATAATTATATTAAATGTTTCACCTTTTACCCCAGCAGAATTTTATCTACAAAACATAAAAGTAAATAAATAAAATGCTGTAATAAAATTTAAAAATAAAAATACATAATTTAAATATTATTAATAATTTACAAAATAGATGTTATCTTATGAAATCAGGGGAAAAAATCCCAAGGAAAGCACACCAAATGAGGTGCAGAAAGCTTCAATTTATAGGCAGCTGAGCAGGCCCGCGTCGCGACGCGGGATTCCTTCTTGCGTCGCGACCCCAAGCTAGTTACACGGGATCTGAAGCGCATTGACCTGGTCGTTGCTGACATGGCACGCGGATTTCATCGGCCCAATAGAATTGTGACACGTGGCACGCGGTATGATCGATCCAATGACATGTTGACACGTGGAAGACGTTGATTCGCGGAAGATTCGGTCCATTCAGGGGATGACACGTGTCACGCGGAGTGTCGGCACCATAGGATTGTGACACGTGGTACTGCACATGTTAGAAGATCTTCTGTGATGATGGCACGTGTCACGGCGCACGTTAGCAAGTCAAATTTCTCAGATTTTGACACATGTCCCCAGCTCATGTTAGCATAATGCGATGCACGTTAGACGTCGTGACGCGAGCAGCGCGTCGCGACCTGCCAAATTACCAAAATGCCCTTTTGCGTCATTTTTGTCTATTTTGGCCCCAAATTGCTTCCAATGCTTCCCAAACTTTATTTATCTGCAAAATAACAATAAAACACATCAAAACGTTCACAAAACTCAAGAAACTATACAAAATATTAGGTCAAATGAGTGGAAAATAGTGATATAATTACCACTCATCACACCCCCAAACCTAACATTTTGATGGTCCTCGAGCAAAACACAAAATAAAATAACATAAAAATAAAAATTAAGCTAAGCCACTTTCGTAGGGATCATGGTTGCATTTAGCGTATGCAACAAGCCTTTAAACCCCTAGGTGTCCCTAGTGGACGAGTTGTAATCTCGTGAGGGTTTACAGCAATGATACCTACAAACGTCTTATAAAAGTAAAAAGATAGTAAAACTAATGCACACAAAAGCAAAAAGACAAGAGAAAATAGAATAAAGAAGTTAGTGACTAATCAGGTGAAGCTTCTACTCCAAGTTACTAATTGTTTTCTTTCTTTCTAAATTACCGAATAAGTAAATTCTCCGATTATATTTACCATTCTCCATATACACAGCCAACAAAATATTAATAAACTCATTTTTGCCCACAACAGTCACAAGGGTAGTTGAAAAGAGAGTAAT
Organism: Zanthoxylum bungeanum; assembly: GCA_019454045.1. Lineage (NCBI taxonomy): Eukaryota > Viridiplantae > Streptophyta > Magnoliopsida > Sapindales > Rutaceae > Zanthoxylum > Zanthoxylum bungeanum. The sequence continues at coordinate 31,629 of SKCR01024984.1, read as the reverse complement.
ATTTTTGTCCTAAAGTTATATTAGATTTCACACCTTTTTGTAGCAATGGAATAATTTTTCTGATTTTTCTGATTTTTTTTCTTTCTTTTTCTGATTTTATTTTTTATTTATATACAATATATCCCATCTATGTAACGAGCTTTGGGCCGGTGGCACCCAAACCAGTTGGCTTTAGGGCACCAGGTGTTAAGACACCCCTACGGACTTAATTACTCAGACTTCATATATATATATTTATTTGGCAACATCTTTGATCCATGTAACGAGCTTTGGGCCAGTGACTCCAAAACCAGTTGGCTTTAGGGCACTAGGTGTTAAAACACCCTACGGACTTAATAACTCGGATCTCAGACCTTTTTTTCACACTTTTGTTTTTACTCCATTGCCATTTATAGATGCTTCCTCCAATTAAACTAGAGCACTGAATATTACAAACTTTTCAATTACAGCTCATGTCCGTATGTTACCATGCATGTTGATAATATCTGCCAACTGAGCATATGAAGATTCATTTTAGTCAGTTTTATGGAGAATTTACAAATTAAATAATTCAAAAGGAAATAAACAAAAATTAACTTATTTCCAAAATGGGTTTGAGATACGTATCAAGAGTGGAAACTCCTTACACAGCTATCTCTCACCAATTTCACCTTTTTAGTCAAAATAAAAACACAAAAACGCAAAATTGTTTTGTAATTTTTGAAAAAATTTCAATTATTTTATATTTTTCGAAAAAAATTTGGACTAAAAATCTAATAAAAATAACACAAAATAAACTAGATATAATCAACTATTCCCTCCCCCAAACCTAAATGAGACATTGTCCCCAATGTCTTAAACAGTAGAAGAAGAGTTTAAAAGATCATACCTGGTTAACAAAAATTCTACGAACAAAATTACCGATTAAGATATATGTCCAATTTACGCTTCTTACCACGATCGCTATCTGACCAGTTCAACTTGGAAAGAATGGGGTCGATTTTTGGTTCAAAGGCTAGGATTTGGTCAATTAATTCATCGGCATTTGTTGCAGTCAGGAAAATATCTTGTACTGATTTTGTGAAGAACTCATGTCTTTTCGCTTCGCAAGAAATACAAACAGAAAATCGAAAAAATATTCAATGTTGAGTAATCCAATGGGCTTCCAATGAATGTTCAAATGCGCCCATGATGCTACTGTGAAAATCTCTTCAACGTTCCGAGCCACCTGGTAGTAAGAAATAAACGCATCAGTAGTATTAACCATTTCAAGGAGTTGTTCGAACATCCCCGAGACAATGCGTTCATCTCCATTTGTTTTTCTGATTATGTGTTCGTCCGCCAAAGTTTTTGGAATGATTCCCAAAACATGACTGCCACCCTCCTGAACTATTTTTGAAATGCTTCCCATTAATCCAAGATTGCCACCGCCATATACTAGGTCCATATTTCATTCTGCTATGACTCTCCCCAATCCATTTGCGCCTCAATGAACTCTGGTTTATTACCAGAGTTGGATCCACATAAAAAACATAAATTTGCTTGACTCGCTGCTGTGAAGTTGCTTCCATTTACTCTCTCTTATTTGGATGTATATCTGGATGTGTCGAAGAAAGAAATGACGAGCTGAATTTATAGAACCTGAAAATGGGTGAGTAATAATAGCACTAGTACCTGCCAAATGATAATTATTAGATGAACGTTAAAATAAATCGTGAAAAGTCAAAAAGTTTTGATCTTGTCGGTGAAAATAAAGGAAATAAAAACAGAAAAGCAAATCAAAGCAATTATTAAGGCAACGAAATTGTGTATGTAATACGCTACTAGCTTAGTATAAATTCATAAGGATGCGTCTCAAGAATCCATTATTTACTCAACCATCACAAATGAATTAGCTCTCTTCTTTGTGATTGCCAAACACCATTCCTTCTGTCTTAAAATGCTTCGTTTGTGCTTTTCCCTACAAAAATATCACACAATATTAAAAAAAAACTCTACAACATGTATACACAAAATATGGAAACAGAAATTACAACAAATTGCATGGGTTGCCTTCCTGCTAGCGCTAAATTTTTCGTCTTTAGCCAGACGTGACTGAAATCCATCTGTCAATGAGGTTTCAGTGTCGTTTTGGATGTCCAATTAAAGACAATCCCATGAGCGTTACTTTTGAAGGGTCTCTTCCAACGGTAAAGTGGAAAAAAGTATTTTGTCCCATTCAGTGCTTGTGCCACATTTTAACCTTTGTTGCTCCAGTGGTTCCTAAAAAGAAAGAAAGAAAATCAGGAGGTCTCATATGGTGCTTGACTTGAAATGGAAGTTCCATTCTGTCAAGCTTCTGGGTGATATCTTTGATTAGTACTCCCCAAAACAGTGATGTTTCGCCTGAATGCTCTGGATATTCAATAAGGTCATACATTTCCTCCTCCATTTGCTCTGTTTCTTGCTCCACCTTTTCTTCACAGATATATTTTAGGATTTCCGCATTCAATTCTTCATCTGTCATCTGTGAAATGCATGCTCCAGAAGTATCAATGTGAGGATGTAAAGATGTGTCTGACATTAGGTCTTCATCCTCTGAGGCTGATGTGATTGGCTCAGATAGATCTTCTTCAAACATTTGTGCAAAGAATGCTCCAAGATTTTCATTTTGAGGATACAGAATTCCATCCTTATTTGTTGGTACAAACAACTCAGCTTCTTCATCCTCATCAGAGTCTGAATAATAAAAATCAAATAGAGACTTTGCTGGTTTGGGCTCCTGAACTGATACCTCTGGTTGTTGATTCTGCTCAGCCTCTTCCTCTGTTAAGGTATCATAGTAAAATGCTTGGTACTCGAAGGCTCATCAGTGTCATCTAAAAATGTTCCTTGAGGTATGTAGCTCTGATTTTCTGTTAATTGTCTCGTCTATTCTGTCAGTCTCTGAATGGATGTTGATTGTCTCTGAATACTTTCAAGTTGATTCTGGAATGTTTCAAGCATTGTATCCAATTTTTCCTCTCGTTTCTTGAACAAATCTTTGAGCATGCCAACCAATTGTTCTTCCTCTCATGGTTCTGGTTCTTGATGAAGATCGTAGGTAGATGGTGGATAAGATGGAAAAATATGATGATTCTTCGTACCTTGAATGATTACAATAATTCTACAACTATGACAGGTATATACATTGATCACTCGGGTGGTTACCATCACATATCACACATCTTCCCATTGCGTTATGTGAGCAAATGTAGTATTGATTGGTTCTGACATCCAGTTATAGTTGTTGGTAGGCTAGAACAGGCCTCAGAAAATCGGACCGTTGCTCCCAGATTTGGGGTGTATCTTCTTCTAGTAAAGCTCGTGATTTTTTAATCTCCCAAAAAAGATTCATGTCAACCACCTGGAAAATAAAAGAATATAATAATTACAGGCAAAAAATAAAGAAAATTAGATACAAGTAAATTAGATAGATTCAAAATCAATAACTCAAGAAAAATAAGTCCCCGGCAACGGCGCCAAAAACTTGACCGGCGTAACAAACACACGTATAACGCAAGCGTACGTATCGTTCAAGTAGTATAAAATATCGATCCCACGAGGACTTAATTCCTATTATTGTTATTAATTATTGATACTATTTATTTACAGGTATCTAATTATAGGGAGAAGAGAATGATTGCTTTTGGTTGGTTGAATGTGGATTTGATGAATAAAATACTTAAAGACATAAAAGAAAATACTAAGGAAAATAAAAAAGACTCAAAGATCTAGGGTTGTGACTCCACACAATATTATTATAAAGATGAATTGATTTTCTTATATATGTGTAATAAATCAGTTTGCTAACCTGAAACATGAAATTATGCAAAAGCCTCTGTCGATGGTCAGATGCAAATATCCAGTATAACCCAATTGAACCATATGTCTATGTCAACCAAATTACATGGATTCATTAAGTTCAAGTTCCAATAGTGGCTACCCCCGCCCGACAGGTATATGTCTATCCTGTAAGGAAATCTATTAAAGGGTTATCTATCATCAAGGAAGATCGTGAGCTATTGAATCTAAGGCTGAAACCTAAAATCTCTTTTCCAAGTTCATTTTAAATTTACCACATCAATCTTATTGGTGATCAAGCAACAAGAAGCATTAAGCTTAAGACTCAATAAACAAACTAAAGAATTACCCAATATATAATTAAATCAATTATTAAGCTCATGAATATTGTGTTTCATCACTTCCCTAGAATAAAAATAAAATGTTGGGGTTAGAGGATTCACATTTAATATTTCATATCTAAGAATCTCATTTATTATAATGTATAAATTATTTTATGTTCTGCTTTCTTAGGATTTAATAATGTTAAACATTTAAAACCAGCCATATAGGCGGTAATCCATTTAGTCCAACTACACCAGCCATATAGGCGGTAATTATCTGTCACATAAAGACCAGCCATATAGGCGGTAAAGTAATTTATATTTAAACCGACCATAAAGGCGGTAATAAAGTCTGCCATTAATTAATCCGGTTAAATTATAATTTAAATAATATAATAAAGTGAGATTAACCTAGATAATTATATTAAATGTTTCACCTTTTACCCCAGCGGAATTTTAACTACAAAACATAAAAGTAAATAAATAAAATGCTGTAATAAAAATTAAAAATAAAAATACATAATTTAAATATTATTAATAATTTACAAAATAGATGCTATCTTATGAAATCAGGGAAAAAATCTCAAGGAAAGCACACCAAATGAGGTGCAGAAAGCTTCAATTTATAGGCAGCTGAGCAGGCCCGCGTCGCGACACGGGATTCCTTCTTGCGTCGCGATGCCAAGCTGGTTACCCGGGATCTGAAGCGCGTTGACCTGGTCGTTGCTGACTAGGCACGCGGATTTCGTCGGCCCAATAGAATTGTGACACATGGCACGCGGTATGATCGGTCCAATGACATGTTGACACGTGGCAGATGTTGATTCGCGGAAGATTCGGTCCATTCAGGAGATGACACGTGTCACGCGGAGTGTCGGCACCATAGGATTGTGACACGTGGTACGACGCATGTTAGCATATCTTCTCTGATGATGGCATGTGTCACGGCGTACGTTAGCAAGTCAAATTTCTCAGATTTTGACACGTGTCCCCGGCTCATGTTAGCATAATACGGCGTATGTTAGACGTCGCGACGCGCCAAATTACCAAAATGCCATGTTGCGTCATTTTTGTCTATTTTGGCCCCAAATTGCTTCCAATGCTTCCCAAACTTTATTTATCTGCAAAATAACAATAAAACACATCAAAACGTTCATAAAACTCAAGAAACTATACAAAATATTTGGTCAAATGAGTGGGAAATAGTGATATAATTTCCGCTCATCAGTAATCACGTCGACGTTTTTATTAGCAATCTCTCAAAAAACACTTAGAACTAATTTCTACAGTGTACCACGGGCCCATGGATTTAACAGATTGCTAATTCCATATTGAATACCTATGCTTTGTACACATAGCTGACGGATCCTATCTTGATACACACATGATATCCTGAGCATCAGTCCACACCCAACGAACATGTGGATGTCTGATCTAAATAGATTGGTGACATGACTGCCATCTAAGTGTGGAGGATAACTCAGATATCCACAGTGGTATCTCAAGTCAAAGAATCATTATGCTCACTCAACCTGAGAAGATTCTTATTGACTTTGGTGTACCATCCATTAAGAATCTTCGATAAGTCATTCAGTGTTTATCTGCTATAAACACTTACACGTCTATACGAGTCTCCAAGACTCATAGTTCACTGAGAAACCATCGGAATCCAAGATTCCAATATACGACATATATCAGTCTCAACGGGTTTACTTTACTGACCAAATAGTGTAAACCTTGACCAGGAACATTCTAAGAATGACAACGTCATGATACAACTCAATGTCAGTTGCGACGCTTTTGCAACAGTATCATAACTAATCATTCTAAGGTCGGTTACGTATTTACCATATTAAAGAAGAAGTAATATAAAAGAAACATATTACATAAGTATTTACAATGAAATACATAATAAAATTGGCACTCAGAGCACCAACCCTAACAGTTGTATGTGCTAGTAAGAGCCCTTGAGACTTAGAAGCATTATATACGGCCTCAAGAGTTTGTGATCCATATAGATCATGAGTCATTAAAGCATTTGAAGGGCCAAGGTAAGTTGAACAAATGACATGCAAAATGGTTAGAGTTTGTGGAAACCTTTCTATATGTTACACGCTACAAACAAGGTAAGGAAAACATTGTCGCCAATGCATTATCGTGAAGGTATGCTTTACTTACTTCATTGAGTGCGAGAATGCTTGGATTTGAATTTATTAAAGAACTTAATGCATGTGATACTGATTTCAGTGATATTTATGATGCATGTGAAAAGTCTACTTTTAGTAAATTCTACCAACATGATGGTTTTCCTGTTTATAGAAAATAGATTATGCATTCTTGCTTGTAGCATGCGTGATTTGTTAGTTAAGGAAGCGCATGTGGGAGGTTTAATGGGGCACTTTGGCATTGCCAGGACCTTAGGAGTATTGAGTGAACATTTTTATTGGCCTAAAATATTGAGAGATATTGAACGTTTATGTGACAAATGCTTAACTTATCAAAAGGCTAAATCTAAGGTTATGCCTCATGGTTTGTAAACACATTTTCATGTACCTAGTGAGTCATGGCTAGATGTATCGATGGACTTTATATTGGGTTTACGTATGACTATGCGAGGTAGAGATTCAATCTTTGTAGTGGTTGACATATTCAGTAAGATGACACATTTTATTACATGTCATAAGACTGATGATGCCACTAATATTACTGACTTATCTTTAGAGAAGTAATACGACTCCATAGAATTTCACAGAGTATAGTTTCAAATAGGATGTTAGATTCCTTAGTCAATTTTTGAAAATTTTATAAGATAAGTTAGGGACTAAACTTTTATACTCTTCTACCTATCACCCCCAGACTGATGGATAGACTAAAGTGATTAATAGGACTTTGACTCAGTTATTGCGTACTATTATCATTAAAAGCTTAAAAACTTGGGAGGATTGTTTGCCTTTTATTGAATTTTCCTATAATCGTAGCATTCATTCTTCTATATCTTATTCACTGTTTGAAATTGTTTTTAGTTTTTAGCCACTAACTCCATTAGATTTGTTACCATTACCTGTTGATGAGCATGTAAGGTTTGATGGCAAAAACAAAGCTGATTTGGTAAACACATACATGAGAAAGCAAGAGAGCACATGCAGAGGAAGAATGAGCAATATGTTTCTGATGAGTGGAAAATATATCAATATTTACCGCCCTTTTTACCTAATATTTTGTTTAGTTTCTCGGGTTTGATGAACGTTTTGATGTGGTTTAGTTTGTTTTGCAGATAAAATAAAATTGGGACGCAATGGAATCAATCGGAATGAAATATGGAACAAATAATGGCAAAAACTGGACTTGACATTTGGATTCTGGAGGTTGGAAACTTGAAATGGCGTTCTAACGAAGTACAGTTTCAGAAATTTCACATTTGCACAATTTTTCGTATTTCGGCCATAACTTTCTACTCCGATATCGGATTGGGTGATTCAAGTTCCAGATTAAAGAAGACGCAAAGATCTATAATTTTGAAGTTCATAATAATTTCGAATTTGGAAGATTTCATGACCGAAATGAATGAAAATCTGGAAGTATGTTATGTGTAATTATTAAAGTCATTTTCAAAACAAAATAAATAAATAAATAATGAAAATTGTCACAATTCCACCAAACATGAGGATTTGGTGCCATGTTTGGTGCCATTTTTTGTGGAGAAATTAATTGAGAAATTAGTGGAGAAATTGGTGAATGCAAACTTTTTTCTATAAATACCAAGTCATTTCATTTGTAAATTTCATACTTTCTTTTATGTAATTCCTTAAGAATTCTCTGAAGATTGTATCTTGTTTGTTTATTTACAGCTTTCAGTAATTAATTTCCGCATTTGCACTTTCTTTTCTTTACTTTTCAGTCTTTACTTTCTGCAATTTACTTTTACGCAACCGTATTTTCCTTTCTTTACTTTTCAGTTTTTTACTTTTCAGTAATGATGAGATAACTCCCACTTGCTGGGGTAAAAGGTAAAGCTTTTATTACTAATATTTAGATTAATCTCTCTTAATTATAATATATAAATTATTTAAAATCTGACTTAACAATGATACCGTCTGATTGGTCGGTTGATAATTATTGAAATTGGTTTTAACCTGACTAAACTGGATACCGCCTGATTGGTCGGTTGGTAATTAATTATTAATTTGACTTAATCAGGATACCGCCTATATGGCTGGTTGGTAATTATCACGCAAAGTTTATATATTATAATCAAAGAGATATCTAAAATAGTGGTAATAAAAGTGAATCATCTAACCCCCAGCATTTCATTTTATTGTACTTTTACATTTTTAATTTTCAGCATTTACTTTTTCAGCGTTTAATTTCCAGCATTTACTTTCCAGCTTTTACTTTATGTCTTTTATTTTATTTAAACTTTTCTCAGCCGTAAATATGTGTCGTAGCTAAACCCGTTATTTGGGGTTGTGATGAATTCCAATATCACCGGTTTATAAAGAGTTATTTTATAAGTTTGGGTAATATAAAGGTTTAATTATTAAGTCTTAAGTTTAATGCTTCTTGTTAACTGGCCATTAATAAGATTAGGGGTGGGCATTATCGGATTCGGATCGGATCGGACCGAATCCGAATCCGATCCGATCCGAAATGCCCAGGGCTGTTTGATTCGTTCGGATCAGATCATCTTATCGAACTCGATCCGATCCGATCCGAATTCGAATCGGACCAATTCGATCCGAAATCATCCTATTTCGGATCGGATTGGTCCGATCCGATCAGAATTCGGTGGGTTTGAGTCAAAAAAATCGAGCGGATCGGATCGAATCGGATAAAATCCGATCCGAAATAATTCAAAATTTTTTTTATTTAATATGTAACGACGTCGTTTTGCATATTAAAAAAAAAATCGATCCGATCCGAAATTCGTCGAACCGGACCAACTCGATTCGATCGGATTTGCTAATCGGATCGGATCCGATCCGATCCGATGCCCACCCCTAAATAAGATTGATCGGGTAAACTTAAAATAAACTTGACAAATGAATTTTAGGTTTCAGCCTTAGACTTAATAGCCCACAATCTTCCTTGATGATAGATAACCCTTTAATAGATTCCCTTACAGGATAGACATATACATGTCGGGCGGGGGTAACCACAATTGGAACTTAATCTTAAAGAATTCAGGTGACTTGGTTGACATAGACATATGATTAATTGGGTTACACTGGGTATTTGCATCTGACCATCGACAGAGGCTTTTGCAGAATTTCGTGTTCCAGGTTAGTAAACCAATATATTACAAAAACATAAAATAACCACTTCATCTTTTAAAAGATATTGGAAAGATTCACAACCCTGAATAGTTTCTTAATATTGAATTTTCATCAATCTACTTTCGCGCAATTTTATTTACTTGTTTTAAAATTAAAGTCGCCATCCAATCAAACAATCAATCCATTAGATAATTGTAAAAATTTGGCTTCATAAATTAATAGCTTAGGTATTAAGTTCTCGTGGGATCGATACTTTTTATACTACTTGAACGATATGTGCGCTTGCGTTATACGCGTGTGATTACGCCGGTCAGTTTCTCATGCTAATACGAGACGAAAGTGTGTGGTATTTCAATCTGGTGATTGGGTTTGAGTACACATGTACAAGGAGAGATTTCATGACCAACATAAATCCAAACTACAACCTAGGGGGATGGTCATTTTTAAGTTTTGGAACATATTAATGAGAATGTGTATAAGCTGTATTTACAAGGTGAGTATAATGTGTCTGTTATATTTAATGTTTCTGACTTAACTCTTTTTTATGCAGGTACAGATTTGAGGTCGAATCTTTTTCAAGATTGAGGGAATGACATGAATCCAGCCACTCAAGGAACATTAGATGTTACGACCAATAATATGGTAGAGATTTTACAAGTGCCAACAGGGCCAATCACACGCCAACAGGGCTAAGAAGATCAGAGACGCTCACAGAATTTCATGGCTGAATGCAACAGACAACTCTAGGGCTTATTGGCATCACATGGGGGCTTCAACGGAGTGGATCCAAGGCTATTTCACATGCCCCAAGTCATACCAGAATGACGCACCATCAATTTTGTAGACAATGATATTTTTGAAGAATTTGGCATAATTCATATCTTATGTAATTTTCGGCCAACCCTTATATTTTTAGATATTTTGTTTGACTTGTTGACTCTGGTTAGGTTATTTGTAACTTAGTTGGCTAGATATTTTGAGTCAAATTGGATTACAACTAATGGTGTGTTTACTTCAAGGAAATGAGAATTGATGAATGTAAATCATTTCCATTAAAATTGTTTACTTTCAAAAATTACATAAAAATTGGAATGAGACCTGCACATTTGGGAGTGGGAAATGAGAGTCTCATTCCCACCACCGCAATGGGAATGAGATTCTCATTTCCATTATTGATGAAAAATTATAATATTGCCCATAAAATAATTAATTAATATTAATTTATAAATAATAAATAAAATACATTAATAATTAATCAATAATTAATAATAAAATAATATTTAACATTTTAATAAAAGAATAATTTAATATTTAGTAATTTAATACATTAATAATTAATTAATAAAGTAATAATTATAAATAATAAATAAATTTAATCAATAATTAATAATAAAATGATATTTAATATTTTAATAAAATAATAATTTAATACAAGAATAATTTAATAAAAGAATAAATTAATATATAGAAATTTAATACATTAAAAATTAATAATAAATAATAAATAATAAGTTATAATTTAATATATAATTATAACTAATGGCCTTTTTGTAACTTGTTAACAATTCATTCTGATTACTAGATAAAGTAAACACATCATTCTGATTTATCATTCTCATTTTAGTCCATTCTGATTCCGATTCCATCTCATTTCGATTACGAGTACGTAAAGCACCTATTATATATTTTTAGATTAATACCCCTTTTGTTGACTTTTTTCTTGGATATTTTTGTCACTTACATGAATATGTTAACTTAGATATCTACTTAAGTTAGTAAATGACTTTTAAGGGTATTTTGGTAATTTCTCATTGACTATATAATGTGTAAACTTTGTCTTCTTCATGATATATATACAACATACTTCGAAATTCTTCTAAAAAAAATGGCTATGGCCGAATTTCAAGCTTAAATGAGGGATTCCTTTTTGTTCAAATTTCGACTTATCTAAGAAATGGCTATGGCATCTCCGTGCTAGCAAAACACAACAAGACAGCATCTTAAGGATTCTCAAAGACAAATTTGTTGTGAGTCTTCTTTATAGCTTCGGAAGGATTTTATTCAAACAAAATCAAATTCTAAATTCCGTTTTTTGAGATTTGCTGGACCTTAAACATCCAAATGAGTCCCTCATCAAATAGTTATGAAAATAAATGGGATATTTAAAGAGTATGGACTTGGGATAAATTCGAAGGGTCAAATATCATCACATGTACTTGCCTTTGAGGATTATATGCTAGTTCTTACTTCCATGACAAGAACTAGCATTTGAGTTCTCACATGTATACATACGGAGACGGAGAAAGCTTCCACTTTTCAGATGAAAGAAATGCAGAAAATAGAAGATACTGAACCCTGGATTTACTTGCAGATTGCACCTTTTAAGATTTCGAATCTTAATCAAATCTTTAATAGAAATATGGTTTAAAAATTGGATTTAGCAACTCAGAGGCCAAAAAGCATACCTCAATCGGCTCATCTACATAAGTTAAAACATTTGAAAGGTCAAGAATCCTCAACTGCTACAATTTTCTAGCCACCTAAGTCCTAACACAGCCATGAATTTTTCTGGCTCATTGCCTCTTCATGTTAGACAACTACTCTCCTACTTTGTCAAACAAATCCTCCAGCTGAGAATCAGAAGCGATGAAATGTCTCTTTTATCACTGTTGGTGTATCGCCTCAATACAACCCAAGAAAATCTTACAAGAATAGCTCACTAGAATCTCTTGCAGCTCGTGCTAGAACTGTCTCATATTTTTGTCATTGATCTCAGTTTGACCCACCATCCTGGTATTACATTTCCCTTGGTTCCATCCCTGATAATTTTCTTCAACAACCACTCTTTCATCATCTGAGAATTCATCTGATGATGCACCACCTGTGTTCATACCCTCATCCTTCCTTGTCAGAATGGCAGTTAGACCTGTTTCCTCTGCAACTCTTGGTTCAACTCCTTAAGTTTAGCAACCCCTGCTTCCAGATCCAAACTCTAGGCCTGCCAGAAACCCAAATACAAAGTAACAAGAAGTGTAGATCAGTTTTTCCATGTTCAAACAAATGGTCAATAGCCAACAGAGTATTGTAAATCCACACGATATTTTATTCAAAAGGAAAATATTTCTTTTATTGTAAAACGACATTGCTTGTAAATTTACAAAAGGTTGGGATGTCTATGATAATATTTCTTTTATTGCTTTCTATGTGAGAGATCAAGTTCATTGTCAAGACAGAAAGCAACTGAGCAACAGAATTTGGGTTGCATACTTGTTAATTTTGGACTTCATAGTCAGTAACATCGAGTAACTTTGCCTTGTTCTCAAGCCTTCTCTTGTTTGATTTTTTTTTTCCTCATTACAGAATAGCCAATTAAATTAGCTTATCCATCCATATAATGCAATGCAAGCTTCTCCCTCCAAGGAGCAATTAGAAAGCTTTGTGGTTATGAACCCGCAAGATTAAGCTCCTGCAAAATCATATTACATAATCTCACCAAGATTCAAAAGAATCAAAAAGTCCAACTGAATCAAATATCATAAAGAGAAAGAAGATTAATCTAAAACCTTGTTTAGGTACTTTAAACCTTGTTTAGGTACTTCTTGATGAGAATTGAAGTATCAGATTTGGGCTTCATCCCTCCGAAAAATGTACCATAAAAACTTTAAGAATCTCAATGGAATTCAAAGATATTGGCGAACCATGCATCTCCACTCCTAGTATCACTGTTTTTCCCCGGCCCTGATCACAACAAAACTAAACCATATATGAAATATTTCAATACCAAGAAGAAAAAGATTTTATCTTTGAATTACCACCCCTTGGCTGCTACTAGAAGCATCATTCATAACTGATGCTGAGCCAATGCACTCAAAGTAATAGTCTGCTCCCCCATCTGTCATTGCCTTGATCACCTGCCCATTAACATTTTCAGTAAATTATTTTGTTATAAGCTAATATCTTGAACCATTTATCACTCAAATTTTAGTTAGAGACTAACCTGGCTGACTGTTTTGTCACCACAGGTGGCAGAGTTTATGAAATCAGTGAATCCGAATTCTTTCCCTGCCAAATAGCAAAGGAAAAATATTCTTTTTAAAAATATGCTCTTCATTATATAAATAAAATTTGAAGTCAACCAAGGGGGGAGAGTTGAATATTCTTCACAGAAAAACTGAATTGGAACCAGGCATTGTGTTTCAGAGCAAAATGTAGTTGCAGTACTTGAGTCAATCCTATTCAAATTTGTTATGGTCATATGCACATCAAATTTTTAACAAAACATTAGCTGATAAAGTATAACATATAGCATGCAAAATCAATAATTGTTTATTAAGAGAGGGGAGCATAAAAGCTACAATTCATAAGGCAAACAATACAATTCCTAAAAAAACATTTTTAAGAATGAGCCTCAAATGATAGGTTATTGGCAAACCAGGCTGATTTAAAAGTAAAAGAACAACTCAGAGAAATAATATCTAGAAACTGAGGGAAAAAGATCAAGGTTCAACCACCATACTCACCTGCTTGCAAGCCCTAGATCTTGCAGCCCATTCTCTGATTTGATCATTTGCAGCCGATTTTCTGATTTGATCATTCTTATATGCCTCCTCTCAACTACTTTTTTCCAGAGCACCGCTCCTAAACCAACCATGCCCATTCCTCCACCTTGCAAACCACCAGCCTGAACTAAGTTGGTATCCATAGACGGATCAGTGACGGTAACTACTGAACCCCTTGCTCCAGGGCTCCTCCAAAAGTTATAAGGTGTGTTATATAATTATAATCTATCTTGGTGACAGGTAAAAGATGGGTTAAATTAAAAAGTTGGTTATTGCTTGCTTTTCCAGATAAGCACCTGAGCATCAAAAGTACTTTTTATGAGCTTTTTGTGAAGGAAAAAAAAGTGTTAACAAAGCCTCATATGCATTTTAGTAAAGAACGTTAACTTTTGCTTGGTACATAAACATCACAGCTCAAACAGTATTACCCGAATTCTTTCTTGTGACCTTTTTCTGATTCAGCCCAGCTCCAGTTTAGGAATATGCTCGGCTTTGTTGGCCATTAGTTGAAGTGCCAGCTCACAGGCATAAAATATATACATCCAGTTAGGTGCATAACAGACCAGAATCAATGTTTTATGCTGCCGCAGCTCAACTTCAGCAGGGTGTATTTTATTTATGATTAACATTACCAGTAGTCTCCGCAAGAGCAAGTTCCATCTTTGAATTGATGAAAACGGTTAGAATCTCTAACAATAATCTCCCTCTCAGTAATTTGTGATATATATTTAGTCCAATTGTGGCAGTCACCACAAACGCGCAAGTTTTTGAATATTTGAATAGGATTTTTAGGCGGGGTGCTAATGATTCCAAACGCAATCGCTAGTCTCTCGCTATGACTTGTGAGGATATGCTCCTTTTCATCTTCTTCGACATCTTGTAACACAAATCTGTAGTCTGGAACATAACCAAGGTTCTTCATTTTTGCAGTCAAATTCCTCAACTCAGAGAATATTTTCTCATATTTTGGATGAGTTCGGTTCCCAGAGTAGAATACATCAACCTTATTGTTTACTTCAATTGAACTCCACCCAGGAGTCTTCTTTAATCCTCTGTCTCTAGCTAGTGATCTCACTTCATCCACTCCCTCCCACTTCCCTACATTTGCGTAAATATTAGACATTAGAACGTAGTAACCAACATTCTCCGAATCAACTTCAAATAAACGATCGGAAGCAAGTGCTCCCAACTCCATGTTTCCATGAATTCTACAAGCACCAAGAAGAGAACCCCAGATAGAAGCATCAGGCTGTACTGGCATATTTTTTATAAAGTCGTAAGCCATTTTTAAATGCCCAGCCCTACCAAACAAATCAACCATACCCCCATAATGCTTCAAATGAGGCTTGATCCCAAATTCTTCTTGCATCATTCGGAAGTACCTTTGACCTTCACTAACCAAACCTGAATGGCTACAAGCTGCTAATAGGGATATAAAGGTTATATGATCAGGTTTCACTCTCTCATCTAGCATTTGTTTGAAAAGATTCAAAGCTTTGTCACCATGCCCATGAACACCAAGACATGATATTATGGCATTCCAAGAGACTGAACTACTTCTTGGCACTTGGTAGAATAAGGACATTGCATCATCTATTCTCCCGCATTTTCCATACATGTCAATAAGGCAAGTTCCTACAAAAGTATCCAAGTAGAGACAGTTCTTAATCACCCGTCCATGAATTTTCATCCCTTGTCGCAAGGCTCCTACATGAGAATAAGCAGGTAGAATGCTTACCCAAGTCCCTTGATTTGGGATTATCTCATTGCACTCCTCCATCATCTGGAACACTTCAATTGCCTCTCTTGCAAGACCATTTTGAGCATAGCCTGTGATTAAAGTATTCCATGAAATCACATCTTTTACAGGGAGTCCCTCAAAAACTGCATGAGCAGAATCCATAATACCCAACTTGGCATACATGTCAACAACTGCATTTCCAACAATAACATCTTCCACAAGAAAACTTCTCCTCATGACGAATGCATGAACTGTCCTGCTATTTCTACGATCATTCAATTGAGCAACAATTGAAGCCAAGCTCACTATCGTCAACAAATCAGGCTGAGTTTCATCTTGTTGCATCTTGGTAAAAAAAACATATGCAGTAATTGGATCATTACATTGCTCATATGCAGCAATTAGTGAGTTCCATGAGACAA
This sequence comes from Zanthoxylum bungeanum, assembly GCA_019454045.1. Lineage (NCBI taxonomy): Eukaryota > Viridiplantae > Streptophyta > Magnoliopsida > Sapindales > Rutaceae > Zanthoxylum > Zanthoxylum bungeanum. Next base: position 15,510 of record SKCR01024984.1, on the reverse strand, counting down.
CATCTCTCTCCATCATTTGATCAAAAATCCTCAACGCATGCCCCATCATACCAAATTTTGCATACATGTTAATCAAGTTATTGGACACAAACAAACTAGATTCCAATCCATGCTTTATGACATATAAATGAACTAACAACCCACTTAAAATATCTTCTGATTGTGCACAAACAGGAAGAATACTTGCAATAGTAACCGGATCCATGCTAACCCCTTCTAATCTCATTTCATCAAGAACATCTAAAGCCCCAACAGAATTCCCACTGTGACAGTACCCAGAAATCATTGCATTCCAAGATCCGTTATCTCGAACTGGCATATCATCAAATAATTTACGAGCAACATTTGCTAAACCAAACCTGCAATACATGTGTAACAATGAAGCAGCCACAAAGACATCCCATTCATAACCTAGCTTTAAAACCAAGCAATGTATCTTCTTCCCATCAACTAGATTTCTACAAGCTTTCAATACAGGAGGAAAGGTATAGAAATCAGGTCGAAGACCTGAAGTCAACAAGAACTGGTAGAAACAATTTACAGCTTCACAGTGTTGCCCACTGCGAACATAAGCAGATATCATCGAATTCCAGGTATAGACATTCTTACAAGGGACGTGATCAAAAGTATAGCGAGAAAATGAGATATCACCTAAGTTGGCATAATAAGTGACAAGCTTCGTGGAGCTAAACACAGTCTTGATCTTCCCCGACACCACAAGAAGCCCATGAAGACTCTTAACAAGGTGTAATTTAGTGCAGGATTGGAATAGAACATCAAAATCAATCCCTCTACACTCATTTTCATGGTCATTAGGGGTAATTTTCAAAGAATTTGTAGCTGCTGAAAACAATGGGCAATGGGATTGAAGCAATGGCAAGAACTTGGAAAGCCGTCTATTGTTGCAGCTCAGACCCAATCTATGTATAAAAATAATAAAAACAAAAATAAAATTAGCAACAATCAAAAAAGGCCAAAGACATTATGAACATGAAAACTACAAAAAAATGAAAAAGAAAAACTACACACATAAATCACAGTGCGCAAATTTTTTCCTCATTAACTATATATGAACCTATGAGGGTCGCTGATAGTTGTACACAAAAATAAGATAAAGTAGTTACAATTATGAAATAATTTACACTTTCTCAGTAATTAAACAGAGCTAAAAATAAATTCTAAATAAATCAACAATTGTAAACTTTTACATTGTTCCAGATTCTGGAGAGAGACCCCAATTCAGGAAAAAATATGAAAAGATGAAAAGTTCTGAAGTGAAGGCACTGAATTTCTTTCATTGTCCCACATTTTAACAGCATATAAACAGAGTTTAAATTTTTTTTTTTTTTTTTTTCAAAAGACAGGGAGTTATTGTACCCGAACATACATGTAAATTCAGTGTGATATAGCAACCCAATAATCAAAATTGCTTTAGAAAATGTTTCACATAATAGATAGATTAAGCTTTGGGGTTTCCGATGATTAGGGTTTTACAAGGGGAGAGAGAAAGTTGTAAGAAAAAACATTAACTAGGCCGAAACTTGCGAAAGAACTGAAACGATGGCATTTAGCAGTTTAGCTAAACCCATTTTCTTAGTGCAAGAGGAACACGAGAAGGTGTATTTAGGTTCACTCAATAAGAATCAGTGTTATTAAAGGCGCAAGGCGCACCGAGGCGCAAAAAGTCTTGGAGCCTAGGCGCGTGCCTGAGGAATGTGAGGCGCATGTTTGTATATATAATTTTTCAATTAGAAAGAGGAAGCTGAGGAACGTGTATATTCTTCTAATCATTTTGTTTTGAGTATTTTTTAATATTTTGACCAAATTATGACAAAACATTTATAAATTATTGCACTCAATTAAATTTATATACATCACTATTTTCATAACTAAGTTACTATAATAACTAAGATATTAATATTTACTTATATTGTCTTATGTACAATTTTGTTATTGACTAGTATAATCTTTTGGTTAAAATTATGTCCCCAATAATTATAAATATTTGATCTATTATTAATTATTATGGTAAACATTTATATTTTACAAAATATAAATTTTTCTTATAATTTTTAACGATCCCAACAAATTATCTACGAGTCATGTCAAAAGTAAATAAATTAAATTAAATTATGAGATTTATTGTTCTTCTTCTTCTTTTTGACTCTCTCTGTTGGAAAAAAACCAAAAACGGTAAAAAAAAGTAAGCTTTAATCAACAAAATCGGGTCAAAAATCAAGATTTTTCGCATCAGGCGCCTGAAGCGCGCCTAACTCATTGGCATTAGGCGAGCGCCTGATACATGTCGCCTCGCCTGGCCACCCTCTAGGCGCAATGGCTGTCACCTCTACCTAGGCGCGCCTTTGACAACAGTGATAAGAATTGAACTTATATTTTCCTTTTTTTTTAATATTTTTATGTATAGTTTATATATCCTGAATCTAGATTAAATGACCTGGCATAACTTGAATATGACTATTAAACTGCTCAATGCTCCTAAACTTAAAAATTCCACTTCTTTTGAATCCTTATGGGTTTAATTAACTGAACAATGACTACTGTCTTGGATTCTAAATATTGGAATTTTTATGTTTATGGCTATGAATAAAAGAAATTTCTTCTATTGCCCTTTGAGGCATTGACTCCAAAAAGAAGACACCTAGAAATCAAAAGTCTAATTTCAATCGAAATTCCTAGCGTTTTCTCAGTAACCAAAATAAACCGAAACCAAGAAAGGTAAAGAAAGAAACAATCACAGAACTAATATAACTACAAGTACACCTACATCAATACTAAAACAGAGAAAAAAATAAAGCATACCTCATATTGAAACCCCTGCTTCTCTTTAAATTAAGTTCCTTACACCATATTCCCAAATAACCAGATCCTGACCAGCAACAGTTGATAAAAAAGATATAATTACCACTAGAAAATATCCAAATATAAACCCCGGAAATTAAATTAAAATAAAATATATACATGAGTTTTCATTGTGTTATTAATAGTAAAAGAAAATACAACAAACCAAACCTGGGGATGAAGGAAGCTGTATTTTCTTGGGGAATATTGGATTTTGGGTTGATTTTTATTCTGGAAAAAAAAAACCTCAACTTGAAGCTTTGAAGTTTGAACTGAAAGATTTTTAACTTTGATGTTTCGGCTTTGGTCAATAGCCTTTTGCCCAGATCCAGAGGAGTCCTTTTTCTTTACTAATTTGCTGCATTCAGTCTCATGGTTAAAGTTTCCAAGCCAAGTCTAAAACGAACTCTAGTGGCAACCATTTACAAGAATATTATAGTTGACATTCAAAATATAAGGCATAATCAAAAATTAAAACATGAAAAAATATATAGAGAGAGAGTAAAAGTAACAAATTTAAAGAAAGAAAAAGCGCCTACTTCTTAGAGGCAATAGGATTACGGGCAAAACTCAAAAGCTAAAACCCTAATTCCACAGTGGTAAAAGAACGAGTAGAAACTAATGAGGGAAAAAAAAAAAACTAAAGAGCAGAGCTTTTGGCACCCCAAATAATTCTGAAGAAACTCAAAATCTATTTTAATTCCATTAATACCCCTATGCTCATCATTGAAACGCTCTGTCCCTCGAATGAGAAAGAAACGGCAGAGAAAGAGCGAAACATTAACTACCCTTTTTTTCAATTAGGCTTCTCTTGCTTCTCTTGCTCCGCCTACGCAGCAAGTAAAGGGATTGGAATAATGGGGATTCAAAATATAGGTGTATTAATGAAACTGCAAATAAGGGGTGTATTCAGAAATACGGTGGTGTGGCAAAAGAAAAAATTAGTAGATAACTCTATTTCTAGAAAACAATTCTAATAAAGAAACTCTACTTAAAAAATCATATCAAATAAAACCTTATTTTATGACTACCAATCACAACTGGTAAACAATTCAACATAAAAACTGAGCTGTCCCGTGAGTATAGATTTGAATTTGATGGCTCGTTTGTTAAGTCGAATTGGGATAAGCTTGATCAACCAGCTAGGTACAAAAAATCATCTTAAGGTGGAGAAAGCTGTAAGTTTAGTAAAAATGATTCCAATTTTAAAGCCACTGATTTGATCCAAAAGCATTAATCCATGGACATGACATGCTGCTTGAATACACAATTGATGGGCAAGAAAAATAAGCACAGATTTACAAAACATCGTCTGGTAAAAGTAAAACTAGTAACAGTCCAGCAACTATGGTGGAATAACTGGCAATGGACAAGCAACATCTAGAGGATGTACATGAAATGTACTCGTAACCCAAAAGAAAATTTACACGACCCGATCATGTTTATGACTTCAGAACCTTCTCAATGGCAGAAATTTAGAAATCCTTGGCCATGGTTCCAACCACTGTTTCACGTTTCTCTCCATTCTTGAAGAGCAAAGCCACAGGTACAGCCTTAATTTCGTAGTCCTCGGAAATTGTTAAGTCTGAATCTGCATTGAGCATAAAGCATTTAAGTATCCCATTATATTCTCCTGCAATCTCATCAATCACTCGATGAACCATCTTGCAAGGCCCACACCAACTCGCATAAAATTCAACAAGAACGGGAGTATCGCTGTGCAGGATCGATTTTTCCCATGAGTCTTTGGTGACCACTGCATCTGCACAAGCAACATATTACGATTAGGATATCGTCCTCTCTAACATATTACACATATCTCACTTATACCTAGCACTAGGCATATAGTTATTAAAGGAGAAATTCTTCTATGCAACAGTAGTACCACGTCACCCATGTAACAAGTCAATCATCAACTGCCACGCGTGTTAAAAATTAAAAAACAACTAAAAAATAGGTGAAGAAACTCTATATGTCATTTTTTAATTGGCATGTGGTACCACGTCATCCACACCACCGTTGCACAAAGAATCTCTCTTATTAAAGGCATGCAGCATGCAATGTTGCTAAAGGCGTGCCTCAGGTGCGCCCGAGGAGCGCCTATATGCAGGGACGACCCTTGCGCCTAAAGGAGGCCAAGGCGGGGCGACATGCTTTAGGTGCGCGTCTAAGCGTCGAGGCGAGATTGAAACCTTCAAAAAAGGCGCGCCTAAGGCACCTGAAAAGATCTATTTGTATCTTTGATCCAGCCCGTTCAAATCCGACTCAAATCAGCCCAAATGACCCAAAATCCGACTATTGAAGAAGCCAAAAAACCCTAAAATGCCGATTTTAATACCCTCCCAAAGTCACCTCATTTTTTCCTCTAAAACCTAAAGCTCACTCACAATCTCCCTCACGAGCCAAATCACTCAACCCTCACTCAGATCTCCACAGTCCCCAATCTCCATTGTTGACAGTCTCCTAATTGAATTAAAAGAGATGTGTTATATTTGTTAATTTTTTTCTTATATTTTATTTTATTTTTTATTTTTTTACTATACTACTACTATTTTCTTCTGCTTGCTGTTCTAATATTTAATTTTTTTTTCTTGGTTGGTGCTGATGCTGTTATTACAACAACAGTAGCCTACTTGCTGTTGTAAATAACAACACCAGGCTTCTGCTATTATTTACAACAGCAGAACGATGTGCTTTTTGATTCGAAGTTGAAATTTTATAATTTTGATGAACTTTTTGCTTTTGGATATGTCACTCTATTGCTTTTAAATATGAACTTGTGATTTAGATGAGATTATATATAGATTGGATATGAAACTCTTGCTTTTGGATATGAATTTGTGATTTATATATGAAACTTTGGATTGGAACTCTCAAAATAATAGTTAAAAATCATTTATTGCTAATTGATAGTTTAATTCACTTGTATATTATTTTCTATGCATTTTTACATATGTTGTAGCATTTTGCGCCTTAGATTCATCAGGCGCGTGCCTTGCGCCTTTAACAACATTGGGCATGCCTTGGCATGCGCCTAGGCGCGCCTCTCATTCAGGCTCACTATAGGCTCAACTCATATTCCCAGACGTGTGCCTCACAACACCTAGGCACAAAGCCCAAGATTGTGCACCTTTTGAAAATTGACATGAACAATTGCATATATCACATCATTGCACATATTACAAAGTTTAAAAGTTTTTTTTTTTTTTTTGAAAATATGAAATTCATTCATAATAAACACCACAAATGATGTAAATACAAGGTCATATCAGCTCGAAATATAAAACTTAGGAACAAAACCTAAGACTCAAGCCTAATCAGAATAAATCTGACAACATAAAACTCCATAATCATGTGATCTCATGCCTAGTCTAAAAAATCAGATTCACACCTAATTCTAATAAAGCCTTAGAGGAATTACGGATATTGGCCTATTCCAACCTCTCGACATGAATCGGTGAATACAATTTTAACTAGAAAAGAAAAGCACAATGCATAAAGTAAATACAAGACCATTACAATAATTGAATAAAACATTACAAAATAAACAGCAATAAATCTGTAGAAAATTCTCTTTTAATCTTCGATCTATCAGCTAAAGTTATGTAAGTCCTCTATTTATTGTTGTAAGGACTCATATATCTGCATAAAAACAGAAAAATAAAAACCACAAAAACCAACATAGATCAGAACTAGTTGGACAAAATAACCATCACAAAAGGATGGAATCTTGAAATGACAAGAAACATAAACAAGGAAAAAACACAGAAAAATAAGAGAACGAAAGTGAGAAAAGTTTAGGTTTTTTTTTAAAAAAAAACAGGGGTTGGGAAAAAGGGGAAAATGGTAGAAGGAGGGAAGAGGCTTAAAAGGGAGAGGGGGAGCGGGGTGAAGAAGAATGGGAAAGGGGAGGGGGAGCTGCGATGGGAAAAGTGGAGGAAAAAGAAGGGGGGCTGCAGTGGGGAAAGTGGAGGAAATCGGGGTGAAAAAGAAGGGGGGCTACGATGGGGAAAGGAAGGGGGTTAAAGGGCCGGTCGCCGACCACACCTTGGTGGTCAAGGTGTGGTCGGCGGCGGCAAGAGGAGAAGGAGGAGAAATAAAGAAAATGAGCTCTAGGGTTTTTTTGCTATTGGGTCTGTTCCAAGATTACAAAGTTTAAAAGTTAAACGGGAGATAAGTAGTAATAAATATTATATAAATTATGAATTTGATAACTTTGAATCTTTTTTTTTTTTAAATTATGATTATTTTCATTGTGATACGATTGTTAAATTTACTCACTGAGTTGAAATTTATAAGATAAATTTATTAAAAATAATTTATATGAATTATTCAAATTGTAATTAATATAAAAGGTAAAAAAAAATGCAGGGTACACCATGCTTTTCACTTCGATCAGGTGTGCAACTCATATTGCACCTTGCGCCTAGGCAGTAAGAGAACCTTGTCGCCTCGGTGCACTTTGCGTCTTTAACAACTATACTCAATACAATACAAGCCATGAAGTATATCATACGTTTTCAACTTCCATTGAAGAGAAACTAATAGAAGCATAGAACTCAACATGACAATAACTGTTATTGAAGCAACGAAAACATTTCAGGTGCGGTTCCCAAAAGTGGTTAAAGTTTATTCAAGTTTGTCTATCTAAAATTTTTATCCTAAATTTTGTCTTTAAAATTTGAAGAGAAAGTTCTAAATGCAATCTTTTCTGTGTTTAACAAGCAAATCAACACACCAATGCCACAATTTTATATAATTTATTTTCCATAAATCCCATGAAACACTCTTATCAAGATCCTAGCCGGACAATGTCAATAATACTTTTTTTTTTTTTTGGAAACGATGGAAACTCCGCCACCAAACCACCCATTCTGGGCCGCGGCGCAGGTAAAACCACCGGCTGTCCCAGGCTCTTACAAGAAGTGCACCCCCTGGATTCGAACCTAGAACCTCAAGATGAGATCCTGCACCCTACACCACCAAGCCACACCCCTTGGGGACCAATGTCAATAATACGACAATGCAAAACATACACATGACCACACACTGAAAGGCAAGGCAAGTAACACCCGCAAAATGTTAAATCCCAACAACATCATCCTTTAACAAGCTTTTCGACATGGATGAACTAAAAAAGATGATCCAGCGTACGAGGCTTCACATACTGTGAACTCTGGGGAGGATTCAACATACGCAATCTTACCCTTTTTCTTTTTTTTTTTGCGAAGAGGCTGACTTGAAAAAAAAATGTTTCAGATCCCAGCCTCCGAGCACATGAACAGAATCTTTATGACCTAATCAAGGCCGGCATCTTTAAGATCTCATGGTTAAAACTTAAATAGACAGACCCAATTCAATTACCTAAAATTTCAGCTAAAAACAGATTCAAAATATAAAGTCCAAATTCGCACTGTGATCCACAAATCTACACCAAGCTTTCTAGAGTCATTTTGGCTGGTACTCGATAAAGCTAGTATCTTTTCATACTCCTAGGACTAAACTAAACAACCGAAAATGGAAAATGGGTCATGTGATGCAAATCCATTCCTGCAACAATTTCTTCCTTTTTTAATTTTCCACCCTCAATTCTCACCAACCAAAAAGAAATTACATGAATAAAAATATATAATAGAAATGCTAAAAAACAACAACAAATACCCCAAAAAATAAAATACAGAGTAAAAACAGTCAAATCAGACTAAATAATCATAAAAGAGTATCTAAAATTAATCTTTTTACCTCTAGATTCACGCATGCAGAGGATCTTGAGTGGAAGAGACCCATTTGGGGTATTAAAGGTGGCATTTTAATTTAAGTTATCGGACCATTTTTTTTTTTTGTTACAAAAGGTACAAAGGTAGGTTAGGGTCAAAGACATTTGACATATATATCCAAAAATAGAAAAAATAATTATTAATATGCATGATAATTACTTCAATTAGATAGGGTAGGCCCTAATATATTTGGGACCATGACTTTATATTTTGAGACTATTAAATATAACATGATATTATAATTTTGAAGGATGATAAGGCTGCAATCAAGTATATTATTTAAGGACATTTTTTTAAAAACCATTTCCATCAAATCCATCTTTTTTATCGTCCATGTGAAGTCTCTTTCAGTATGGCGAATATGAATTGAAAAACAAAATGAAGATTTCGGGCATAAGTTACTAAAATGGGGCTTAAGTTGGGCATTATCTAAAAAGTTTGGTTTCAGAGTTCTTTGCATCAAACAAACAATAAGGACTAATCCGATTTTAAAAAAAAAAAAAAATCCTTTTTAATTATCTCGACTCCAATCTGGTTCTGATAATGACAAAACGGACGGACGTAGTTTATGAACGAAGCGAGTAAAAAGTAGGACCCACTTGTTTGCTTATATCTAATAATAAACACGTGGGTGTAAAAGTCAGATTCCAAATCCAAATTCGGATCTGCACCTTGTTAGTTAATGAATCATTGCACCGAAAGGTGTAATGATTTATGTTTATATTTTTATTTATAAACATAAATCATTACACCTTTCGGTGTAATGATTCATTGACTAATAATTCTCCTACTTGAAAACTTGATTGAGAACCAATCAGTTTCCACACCATCCAATCTATTTTGCCGTCTTCAAGCTGCTTACGTTTCTGTTAAGTCATAAGGAGATCTACACCATATAAACTTGTATGTAGTGATAGGCTTGGTCATTACGTCTGCAAGGTTCTCATTGGTGTGTACCTTCAATAAGTCCACACTGCCTTGTTCCACTACTTCACGAACAAAGTGATATTGTACCCCTATATGTTTTTTTCTTGAATGAAAGGCTGAATTCTTTGCAATATACAAAGCACTCTGACTGTCACAAAACAAATGAATCTTCTCTTGTTTGTGCGAGCTCCTCCAATAACCTTTGAAACCAATTAGCTTCCTTACAAGGTTGTGTACTCAGCTTCTTTTGTAAACAAAGCCACAACACTATGTAACTTGGATATCTAGCTCACTGCTCCTCCTGCAAGTACAAACACATAACCCGTGGTGGATTTTCTTTTGTCAATATCTCCTGCAAAATTTGAATCCACGTAGCATCTGACAACTAATTATGATCATCCATAACATAATGCAGCATCTGAGGTTCCTTTGATATATCTAAGGATCCTCTTAACAGTATTTCAATGCTCTCTACCAGGATTCGCCATAAAACGACTAACTACGCCCACTGCTTGTGCAATGTCTGGTCTTGTACAAATCATGGCGTACATTAAGCTTCCCACTACCGATGCATACGGTACTCGAGACATCTCATTCCTCTCAACTTCATTGCTAGGACACATAAAAGAGGATAACTTGAAATTAACAGGAAGTGAGGTAGAAATTGGCTTACACTCTTCCATGTCGAACCGCCGTAAGATTTTCTTCAAGTAGTTTTTCTGAGAAAGCCGAATCTTCATGTTATTTCTGTCTCGGTGTATTTGCATCTCTAGAATATTGTTTGCTAGTCCCAGATCCTTCATGTCAAACTCCCTAGCTAACTGTGCCTTTAATTCTTGGACTCGATCTTTGTTAGGGTCTGCTACTAACATGTCGTCCACATACAACAGCAAAATAATAAAGTCATTATTTCCAAACCTCTTGTAATATGTACAATGATCTGAATTGAGTCTGTTATACCCAAGACAAATAATGAAGGAATCAAATCTATTATACCAACATCTCGGCGCCTGTTTGAGACCATATACAGATTTGTTCAACCTATAAACCAAGTTCTCATTGCCTATTTCAGCAAAATTTTCTAATTGGAGCATATAAATTTCTTCTTCAAGTTCTCCGTGAAGAAATGCAGTTTTCACATCCAATTGTTCCAGATGTAGGTCAAAAGTAGCACAAACCACCAGATAAAATATCTCGTTGAAATCAATCTCTTCTTTTTTAGCATATCCTTTCACCACCAATCGTGCACGATACCACTCCACTTGATCATTGTTATCTCGCTTGATCTTGTAGACCCATTTTTTACCAATGGATTTTCTTCCACGTGGTAATGGTACTAGATCCCATGTATTTTTTTTGTGAAAAGCTTTTATTTCTTCTTGCATTGCTGTCCTCCACAAAGATGCAGTTACATCTTTTGTAGCTTCATGGAAAATTGATGGCTCTCAATCCTCTGTTAGAAGACAGTATGTAATGTTACTCTACATATCATACTCTGAGTGCCAACCTGAAGGTCTTCTCTCTCGAGTTGATCGACGAACTTCAGAAGCTTCAAACTCAATTGGTTCTGGTACCTCGTGCACTGGTGCTGCTTAAGAAGAATCTGAATTTTCTTGTTCTGGATTATTTTCCACCAGTACTATTGTAGTCTCTGTACTTTCTTTTGGAGTGCTATCATTTCATTCTTTCTGCAGTTGTTCTTCTGCAAATATCACATCTCTGCTGATGATGATCTTGTTGGTAGTAGGATCCCACAAACGATACCCCTTTACTCCATCAACATAACCCAAGAAAATACATTTTCTAGATTTTGGATCTAGTTTTGTTCTTTCTTGAGCGTTGTACATCACGTACACAAGACAACCAAAAATGTGAAGATATGAGTAATTAGTTGGTTTTCCGCTCCACATCTCCATCGGTGTTTTCAAATCATTGGCAGTTGATGAAGATCTATTTACAACATAACATGTTGTATGAACTGCTTCTGCCCAAAAGCATTTTGGTAGACTAGCTGCTCTGAGCATAGCTCTTACTCTTTCCAGCAGCGTTCTATTCATCCTTTCCGCCACACCATTTTGTTGAGGAGTGTATGATGTAGTAGTTTGCCTTTTGATGCTTTCTTGCTGACAATATGCATCAAAATTCTTACTGCAATATTCTCCTCCATTATATGTCCTTAAACACTTTATTCTCCTTCCAGTTTCAACTTCAATTTGTGCTTTGAAATTTTTAAAAATCGGCATCACATCTGACTTGTTTTTGATCGGGTACACCCAACATCTTCTAGAAAAGTTATCAATAAATGATACAAAATGTTTTTCTTTCCCCAAAGATTGAACCGGTGCTTCCCAAACATCAGTGAATCAATTGTAAAATGATTTTACTCTGAGCACTTGACTTGCTGAATTTTAATCTATTTTTCTTACTTGTAACACAATGCTCACAAAACGATAGACTAAATGCTTTCAAGTCTGGGAGTAGCTTTTGATTGACGAGAATCTTCATTCTATGTTCTAACATGTGACATAGTTTCTGGTGCCACAACATAGAAGCTTCATTTCCAGAATCCGGTGATGTTACACATTCAGATGCTTCATGAATCGAGTCTCCTAAGAGCATATATAAATTTGCTGAAATCTTTTCAGCTTTCAAGACTGTAAGTACTCATTTCACCATTTTTAATACCTCGTTTTCAATAACGGTCTTGTATCCGAGGTCATCTAACTATCCAACTGACATAAGATTTTTCTTCATTCCTACAACATGTCGAACATCTTGTACGGTGCAAATAGTATCATCGTACATCTTTATCTTGGTGGCTCCAATCCCAACAATTTTCAAAGCATGATCATTACCTAGAAAAACTGATCCTCCAGAGACAGATTCATAATGACATAACCACTCTCTCCTAGAGGTCATGTCATGTTGTTGCAGAATCAACCAACCAAGCATCACTTAGTTGTTTTCTGCTATTATTGGACATCATTGCTACTTCACTATAAAGTGTGCCACCTTCTTCAGAAGTACTTGCAACACATCCCTGAGATTTTGTTGCAACAAGAGCTTTTTCTCCACCATTCTTCAGATTCCAACAATCTTTCTTGACGTGTCCTTTCTTGCCACAGTTGTAGCATTTCACATTCTTTTTACTTTTTTATTTCGATCTGCCATGATTTTGACTCTCACTTGAGCCACGTCCGTTGATCTCCCTCTTGTCATCGTCAATGCTTCTACTTGTTGCGAACTAGATGATCTATCTTCCTTATTTTTGTGCATAGGCTCTTCTTCCAGAGCAGCAACTGCAACTTCATCAAAAACTAGATTACCAGTGACAACATTACTTGTCAAGTTGATGATAAGTTGATCATACGAATCAGGCAGACTTTGAAGTAGAATCTTCGTACGTTCATTTGTTGATATACTATAATCCAACACAGTGAGTTGGGAAAATAGTGTATTCAAGTTGTTGATGTGATACGTCATTGATGTGCACTCACTCATTCGAATAGTGTAAAGTCTCTTCTTTAAGAAGATCTTGTCGTGTAGTGACTTGACCTCGTACGATTTGGTAAGTGCATCCCAAATCTCTTTTGCAGTACTCTTCTCTGCAATACTGGATAACACAGAATCTGCTAAGGCTAGATGCAAGTTGCCTATAGCGTTGTGAGTCATCCATATCCTTCCATTTTTCATCAGTCATTCCATCTGCTCTCTCAAATTGCTGCTAAGCAATTGTCTTTTCTCGAAATTGCTTTTATTTTAAGCTTCCATAGGGAAAAATTGCTCTTTGAACTTCTCAATTTCGAACTTTCCTGCCATGTTTCTGATGACGAGCAGCTTCTCACATAGACTGAATTTTACTATTTCACCGTGATTAGTACCGTATATGTGAATAGTATCGTGTACATGAATAGTACTGTATATGTGAATAGTATTATACAGTATATGTGAATAGTAGCCCTGACTCTGAAGAGCCGATACCACTATTAAGGGATCGTGGGCTGAAAATGGCACGCAAGTAAAGTGAAATTGAGAATAATTGTTAGTTCATGAGGATTTGCTTACCATATAACAGTACAATAATAATAATTAGGAGGCTTAGCCTACCATAAATCTTAACAATAAAATAAAGCAATGAGACACAAATTTAACGTGGTAAATCCCTCAATATGAGGGAAACATCTACAGGTAAATGTAGAATGATTTCACTATAATGGAAAAAATTTTACAACCTCTCTCTAAATATAAGGAGTGAACAATCTCACTCTCTCTTAGAATACGAGAACTTCAACTCTCTCACATACTCTTAAGAAGAAACTATATTTTCTCTCTTAGAATACAGAGGATTTGGTTGAGAATGAGATAAAGAAAATAATTAAATGAAGTCTCTAATTTCATAGGCATGAGATTCACTGTGTAAATAGTGAATTCTAATTTGTTAATATTTAAGGGCAAATGTAGAAAGATTTCACTATAGTGAAAAAAATTTTACAATCTCTCTCTAAATACAAGGAGTGAACAATCTCTCTCTTAGAATACGAGAACTACAACTCTCTCACAAATTCTTAAGAAGAAATTATATTTTCTCTCTAAGAATGCAAATGATTTGGTTGAAAATGAGATAAAGAAAATAATGAAATTAGAGGTTTAATTTCATTATTTTCTTTATCTCATTCTCAATCAAATCATCTGTATTCTAAGAGAGAAAATATAGTTTCTTCTTAAGAGTTTGTGAGAGAGTTGCAGTTCTCCTATTCTAAGAGAGAGTGGGATTGTTCACTCCTTGTATTTAGAGAGAGGTTGTAAAATTCTTTTCACTATAGTGAAATCCTTCTAAATTTGCCCGTGGATGTTTCCCTCATATTGAGGGATTTACCACGTTAAATTTGTGACTCACTGCTTTATTTTATTATTAAGATTTATGGTAGACTATGTCTCCTAATTATTATTATACTGTTATATGGTAGGCAAAGCCTCATGAACTAACAATTATTCTCAACTTCAATTTACTTGCATGTCAGCTTCAGCCCATGATCCCCTAACACATCTTGCTATATTTAGATTTGGATCCGAATTTAGTTTTAAGAATCTAAATTTATATTTGGATTCGGAAAAAATTATCTGAACATGGATGCGTATTCCAATCTGGATCCCCGGATTAAGATTATATTTCCATAACTGAATCATTGTGGATCCAAAAATCTCACGTAAATCTCACATCCGAATCCAGATTTTTAAGGTATGTGGATTCAGAGGCCGAACCCGACTAATCTCATCATCCCTAAATATGGATGTCATGGGGCAAGTTTAGAACAGATCAGTATTTCCTAACAAAACTCAAATTATTAAAGATCTTCAATCCAAATCTTATTATCAACACAAATGGCGGATGCCATTGTTGAATCAAGATAACCCCAGTAATTTCCAGATGCAGATGATGCATCCACCTTATCTGAGATGTCTTTTTAAGTTGCTACAACCAAATAAATTAAAGAACTAGACTTGAGAGCTACAAGAAGTAATTAAACATTGTTCCTGATGCTGTATTCTTAGTAGTAAGAAATGCAAATGTGATTGTAAAATACTAAAAGCTCGATTCTGAAGAAGGTTAGAGACTTACCAAATCCACAAGTAGATGATAAAAACACACTTACGCGTACATTTTGCTTAACTATCCTACAATCCTGTGATCAAACGAGAAGCAAATTGAAGTTTTACAGATAAGAAGTTTGATGTACGATATAAAACTAATTTTTGTTAATAATTTACAACACTTAGGTACTATACATACAGCTACCTCCACTCCATAGTATGAGATATAGATCACAGATGCGCACCCCAGTTCTCGTACCATATCAATTGCCAAGATGGCTTTTTCAAACATACTTTCCACAATCAGCAGTTCACCTCATTTAATCTACCAAGGGCCTGTTAGTGTCCTCCTCAA